>CM076575.1:1284021955-1284249300 GCA_034641835.2 Pinus albicaulis | reverse complement strand
TGGAGGTAGGGCCTTCAAGAGACATAGTAACTTGCTCCAATATCCGGTGGAGGCGCGCGATGGCGTTATGAGCACCCTGAGATATCTGGAAGGCGGTATCACCCCATGGCTTCAAGCGCTTTCTGACAACATGCTTGGCACAACGGAGATCTGAAATCGTGTCTATGAAGGCGTTGTGGGTTTACAAGAGGGCTAGACGTTGCGCAGGGATGAGGGAAGGCAAGGTAGCTTTGATCTGATTGAAAGTAGCTTCCTTCTGTTGTAAGTCTTCCTAGGCATGCTGAAGCATCGAGTTGAATTGGACCGTTGTCCAGAGCTGCATAGCTACCTTGACCAACTGAGTGCCTAGAGTAAGTTGTCCTTTAATAGTATCCATTGGTTTCGTGATCTATGCAACCCGTTGTGCCCAAACTTCTGGGGGTATTTCACGCTGCTGCCATGTAGTTCGGTCACATTTACGGATATCTTGCAACATAGTTGTGTGTAAACCCTGTAACACCTCATGGGGTAGCTGTGCCAAGTCTATTTGTAGGTCTGTAGCTATCGGGGTGTGGTCACCAACCATGATAGTGTGAGGTAGTGAAAAAATATGTCTTTTGCTGGTCGGTAATCTCGAACTGCGGAGAAGTTGCAGCGTATCCCTATATCGCTTCGACCTCTGGGGGGAGGGAGTATCCCTGTTAGTCTTCCCTTTCGTGTGCAGGACTAGTCGTGACTTGATTGCGTCAGTGTTGATGGCGAATTGTGGCAATTGCGTACCATCCTTCATGGTATCTTCCGAGGTCATCCGACTGGCGCCTGTGATCCTGCCAAGGTTGTAAAGGCCGGGAAATCCCGTGTTGCAGCTTTGGTGCCCTTCTTCACGGGGTTCAAAGTCAATTCTCCCTGCAGGGAGCCAGAGCGCTATCATCTTATTAATCTTGGCATCCCCAGACCCTCTCAACACAATGTCTGTAGGCACTGACTTGATAGGTGCTGAAGCGTTCGGTAGGTTAGGGGCTGCCATAGAAACAAAAGGACAGGCTTCCAATACTCTCTTGTCATTACTCGATCCCTTCCTCAAAATTCTCCAGGTCCCGGCAACAGAACCATTTGTTGGCTCGAGGGATCCTGACCCAGGTTCAGAGTGCAAGGTTTGCCAACAAACCCCTATACTACTGGCCATTTCGGCAGTGACCTACTTGCGCAGGTCAAAGTCTCACCTGAAGTAGTATGGGTGGGTGCTGGAACCAGGTTTCCGCACCTTGAGAAAGGATAAGTAATGCAAGCAGAGCTGCGTCTTGCCTCGAGATATCAGATCTTCCCGAGCAGGGCTTATATGTCCCTTTTCGCATCCACGTGTGCATGGTCAATTATGCTATGGTACTCAACAATCATATACTTTCAAGACAGTAGCTCAATATTGTATAAAATAGAACAACACAGATCTAGATGCAGTAAAACACTTACAAAGAACTTTCGCAGCTTAAATTCAGAGTATGCATAACAATTAATTACCAACAATTTGCATAAATAGCACACATAGATTCAATTCTCAACAGCCTTTCTTATTCATCAATTCATCAATTCCCTCTTACAATACCCTTCCCAGCCTGCACACATAGTAGCAGGGTCTGTACACAGTAGGACTCTGGATCTCCGTGCACACAGCCAGCATGAGTCCTTCCCCAAAACCCAAACAAACTTCCTAAACCACAATTCACATCAATATCTTCTCATTTCTCTTCTCCCTTACAATTCAAAATGTTCCTATATTTATAGAAATATATCCTAAACTTTCCTATGGTCCGCAAAACGTGGTTTTCGGACCCCTGGTTTACCCTTTTTCCCATTACAATGCTTTCGGGGCTTTTACCCACCCCAAAACCCCTGCGCTAGACTAAATATAATAAAAAATATTCAAAATTGGACCAGTTTCGCAGCTCGTAGGAGACCCTGTTGCAACATTCCACCTCTCCTGAACTACTGGAATCAAGGTTACATTGTTTCTTCGCTGCTCTGGTGTGGGCACACTATAAAGAGGTGAGCTTAAATGTAAATATTCCAGCGGACTTAGCCACGAATGCACTATTGGTGTAGTGGAAAGTTTAGCAATTTGTTAAGGGGAGGTCGGGGGATCAAATTATGCCTCTTCATTTTTGGTCTCGCTTGTTTCTTTTTCATAATATTTTGGTTGTGGTTATATGGGGCCACCCACTGGGGGCCGGCCACATGGGTCATGCAGGTTCGACACTCACTGGCCCACGATCATTGTCTTGTGGCTATATGGCTATATGGCTATATGGCTATATATATATATATATATATATATATATATATATATATATATATATATATATATATATATATATATATATATATATATATATAGTGGTGGTGGTTAGTGGGTAGGCAGGTACACCGGGGGCAGCCCGTCTCCCAACCCTTATATTTTTGTAACATTGGTTTTGGGGGTGGTGGGGTTGATAACCCGCCGCCCAATGAAATTTTTATTTTTATAAAAAAAAATGTGGTTGGCATGCATATAGTTGAGGGGTGATGGGGTTGGTGGCCTTCCACCCATATATATATATATATATATATATATATATATATATATATATATATATATATATATATATATATATATATAGCCATATTTTTATTTTTCTCAAACCTGGAGGTTACTGGACAAATTAATCGTCCTACAATTTTTCCCAGAAAATTGGCTGGATTCTGTTAATTTAATGCCTCCTTAATCCTGCCACATGTGCAAGTCAACCTTGAACTTTGACTGGCTCTATCTTCCTCATACTAGCTCGGAATTGAGTGTCATTCACACTTTTGGAATTAGGGTGACAAGAAATTCAACCTAGTACTTCGTTTGACACACTCTGGCCACTTTTATTTTGGAGTAAATTTAAAGCCACTTGGTCTCTGAGATCTTCCTAGATAAATCCTCCCCATTGAGGAGCTTTTGGACCATCGAAAGCATTAACACATCCAACACACTGTTTGTGTCCTTGCCAAACCATAGTTTTAATCACATGCACGCAAATCTGGTACATCCTTTGCAATCATATATAGACCACACATGAACCAAAAAACCCCTCACTTGCCAAGAGTTTATAGCACACACTCATTGGTGAAGGATTACATAATAAAAACCAATACCTCAACTACTCACAAGAAAATGCCAAAACATCATCGTTGCATTTCGAAGAGATGGAGAACACATAATCATTCTTACATTTAATTGCAATGAATGGTTTATGTTGAAAATGTAGCAAGATGATGGAGCTTAGTGAAATGAAGTCGCCTTCACTAAGTGGGCCCGCAGGAAAATTCTGGTGCAAAGTCTATTTTTAGACATTGGAGCATGGTCCAGGGGTTGCAGTATGCTATTCTTGGAGTATTGGTCATGTTGGTAAAAATAGATGGACCTCTATTTTTTGACCTATAGGTCGATAGGTCGATGTCTATTTTTAGATTGCCTATCCTAAAAATAGGGAAGTCAAATATTATTTACCCTTAATAATATTTGGACTCTAAACAGCAGTTTACTCTCTTGGAGCACTTCAGTTCGAGCCTTGGAAGTGGCTCATGCATTTGACAGAGGAATTATGCTATTACTAAGGGTTTGGCGAGCACATGCATGGTTGACTTCAGTTAGGACTTCAGTGGCAGAAGTTTGGTGGAGTTAATGAGACAGCTAGTGGAGTTGTGTTCGGTTTAACTTAGTTGAACTAGTTGAGATTAGTTTAACTAGCTAATCAAATAGTAATGAGTGGAGTGAATTAAATATTATTTAATTCATTAATTAGTAACTCATTATTCAACTCAAGAACACATCAGTTCACTACAGTGCATGATCAGTTCAGTGGAGACCGGTGAAAGAGGTAGATGAAAGGGTGGAGTTAGCTATCAGTGGCGACATCAGTTGTGCATGAGATTTGCACCACACTTGGAGGAATTGCCCATGATGATTGCGCTGTCAAGCCAAGGAGATTAGAACCTTGGATCTCTATATAGACAGGCCATGATTGCGCAATAGAGGCAAGGCAATTAGTGGTGAGTTTTGAACCAGTAACCTGTTCAAAACCAAGCTATTTTGTGTGTAACTTTATGAGAAAGTACTGAGTACTTGTGAGGAGTATTGTACTGAGTTTGTTACATGATTTCTCCATTATAATATACACAATAGCTGTGGGGTTTTCAGCTATAAGCTTTCCCCATACATACTATGTTAATGTGTATGATGATTTGATGTGTTATCGCTTGTTTTATTTCCGCATGTGTGATGATCTGAGTGGAAGAGATTATGTGTTGCATATAAATTCGAATTGTATGTGATCAGGATAGTCTCGGTAAATAATTAATCATTATTCAGCAAATTTCTATGGTATCAGAGGTATTGAAGCAGAGATTGATCATCACAGTGATTACAAACTTATTTCGGTAGACAGAGTCTGCATGCGGGCCAGGTAGCCTCTGGATTCATCTTTCTTCGAAAAGTGAAAGGTCTGGTAAATGCCCCTTGCAGTCAATCTCTTTGCTAGAAATAATTTGTTCTCACAGATCTAGAGTCATTGAGCTTTTAGGTGGAATTCGAATTTTGCAGTAGTTTTTGTTTTCTTGGTGCCGGTGTTGAAAATTTCTTTCAACGGTTTGCGACTCGAATATGCCCTTGAAGGTAGTTCGAATTATGTTGCATGGAAGGATCGCATGGAGGTAGTATTAGAAGATAATGGACTGAAGGAGTTCATGGATACGGATGTCCAAAAGCCCACTGATCCTAAAGTCGAAGCATGGCAAAAGAAGATGGCGAAATGTCGAAGGATCCTGTTGGAGGGCGTCAAGGATCATATTGTATCCAGCTTGCATGGAAAGGCTTCTCCATATTTAATGTGGAAAGCTTTGACGGATCTATTCCAGAGTAAGAGCGACCAAAGGAAGCTGGCACTCAAAGATAAGCTCAGGAACATCAAGATGGAGAAAGGCGATAGTATCGCCAAATACCTCACGAAGTTCACTCAATGCAGAGATGAGATGGGAAGTGTGGGGGTGACTGTCGAAGACGAGGACATGGTCGAACTGGCTCTCCTTGGTCTTCCGAAGGCTTGGCACTCATATCAAGATAGTGTCAATGGTCGGGAGAAGCTGCCAAGATGGGAGCGCCTTTGGGCGGATCTCATGCAGGAGGAGATAAGGAGGACTACTCGAGATGGATCTTCATCAAAGGGAGCTGATGAAGAAAATTACGCTTTGGTTGCCAAAGCAAAGAAGGGGAAGGGTAAGAAAACTTCTCATTATGGTGCAAAGGGCAAGAAGCAAGATATGGCAAAAGTGAAGTGTTTTCACTGCCATGATCACGGACATTATGCTACCAATTGTCCAAAGAAGAAGAAAAACAAGCAAGCGGGAAGATCTGCAGATGGAGAGGTTTTGGCTTTACAGTTCAAGCTTCACTTTTCACTGATCGCATGCTTGGTTTCAAGTGTGTTGGGATCGGTGTGGTTCTTGGACAGTGGTGCGTCATTTCATATGACGGGAGATCAGGATTTGTTCTCAGATCTGGAGGACAAAGATTTGGGTGTGCACATTGAGATGGGCGATGATGGTAGATATAGTGCGACTGGTATCGGTACCATATCCTTTCAGAGGGAGTCTGGTAAACCCTTTGTATTGAGGGATGTCATGCATGTACCTGCATTGAAGAAGAACTTGATCTCTGTGGCGATGTTGGAGGATAAGGGGTATGATGTGGTCTTCAGCGAAGGAAAAGCCTTCCTGCATAGTAAGACTACTGGAGAGACCCAGAAGATAGGGGTTCGAACCAAGAACCTTTATCAGTTGCAAGTAGATGGCTGTGCAGCTATGGCATGCAAGGCGGGAGAAGTGGTGAGCTGGGATGATGAGGGCGAACTGTGGCACAGGAGATTGGACCACCTTCACCATGGAGCTTTGAAGATTGTTTAGGAGGTAAATCCCCTCTGCAGACAGAGGCGATCCCTACTAGCCCAGCAGGGGTCTAGCAACAATCAAACAATGTTACGATGCAAGTTCCTAGTTACGAATGAAAAGACTAGAGATAGAAGCCTACCTAGATTCCAATGCTATGATTTGAAGAAGAAGCGTCCCCGTTCCTCAGCCTCGGCAGATCACAATCCCTCCACGATCCTCGCGGATGAACACCTGCACATGGAAGAAACAAATAGATACAAGCATAAAATCCGGCATACGTAACTAAACATCAGTCAGAAAGGATATTACTCATATTAACATAATGGACAACAGAGTGGAACCATAATCGTAATCATCTATTAAATAACAAACGAAGAGAGATTACAACCAAGTTCTGACGTCATGGTCTCCTTAAGATGGGTCTCCAGTCGTCCACGTCTCGCAAAGCTCGCCAAGGAAAGGGAAAACCTCTCCAGAGTCTCTCGACGATGGTCTCCTTACTTGAGTCGGCCTTAAGGGAAAAAGAGGGCTCTTTACAGCACAAAGGCTCTTGGGAATATGGAGATTCAAAGCTTAGGCCCTTCAAGACTAGCTTGCCATGGAATTGAGCAGGCTTTTATAGATGGGGAAGAGGGAGTTGGGATCCCTATTATTGTGGGATTGGCCCTATCAACAAGGAAGGTTCCATGGGAGGTGGCAAACCACTTCCCTTCCATAGAACTTCCGCAGCCAAACCTCCCAACTCAAGATAGGCAATGGTTTCTGAGTTTGTTGGAACTCAACTTCCGCCATCTTTATTTTAAAAACAATCCTTAAATTGGGTGGCGCGACTACTGCTCTGGGACAGAGCGCCAGTTGGCGCGACCTCTTTGCAGGATTTTCCCCATTGGCGCGAGTACTGAACTGTATGCCCGCGCCAATGCAAAAAGGGATGTTTTTCATGATTTTTGCAAGGAGATGTCTCAAGGGCAAATGTAGCTCATGCTTAGAGGAATGCATTGATGATGTTTTCAAGGCATGACAGTGTTCACAGGTCACAAAATGGGTCCTCGATTGTGCGGGACGGGGAATGGTAGGGACGGTGACAAATTACTGTGTAACAGATGCCCCCTAAAGTATGAGGCCCGAGAGAGAGAGGGGTGAAATGCTTTACGAGAACATGTTCAACTGAAGGCCCGCCGTCGGAAAACCTGCGTAGAAAGATACAACTGACATCTCAAGTACATGATGTATATGTGGTATGGACGCAGCCATCTGAAACAGAGTATGCTATAATTCAGATCCAGGGTATGGGCGCAGCCATCCAACTAGGATCAAACAAATAGACTCAGGTATGGTCGCAACCATCCAATCAGTGAGTCATGTACATAATGATAATAATCCACAATCGCAGCCTGGATTACAACACACACAATCCAGGGTCTTGCGCTCCATCTCGACCCAAACAGAGTACAAGTTCAAGCATGCGAATATGTGAGCTGAAGTCGAACATGCAAGAACATCGTCTGATTACCAGCCAATGATGAAAGCTGTTAACAAACGCGAGAGAAACCACCAATAATGACAATGGTCCTCAAGGTACTACAGGTACAATCTACGGCGTGCAAATAAATGAGTTGACGTCGAACACCCATAGAATCACTCGATCGGAGATCAATGATGTAAACCTCACGTCGAATGCGACGAACCTGCCATTGAGGCATGCAGGCTCCAAGGTACCATAAGGAGTCTCTAGACCAACTTCCCGAATAATGAGCTGAAGTCAACAGGAAGTGACCTTGATCGAAGGTGGGCCATAATGTTTCCCACATCATCGACACGAGACAGAGGAACATGATGCTTTTGTTGTGAATTATGATCATATGAGAATCAGAGGAAGGTTGATATTTGCAGAGGCCAACTTCTCTTGAACATATAAACGGCACGACAGTGGACTTGGCAGTATTTGACATCAACGGATCAGAGGTCACAAGGCAATGAGCAGATGAGAGGTCAAAATAGATTACCCAAACCCACGGAGGCAAAGTGAAACAACGAGATGAGATGTCCCCAACCTGACACGAATGCAGACAAGTGCCATGTTCAAGAGCGACATACTGCCGACGACAACGACAATGGTTCCATTTTTCCCCCACCATTTCTGGCGAGTACCCCAATTATTTTTAATAACAAGCTTGAAGGGGATAGCATATGCTTGTAATATAAGTCCGCCCTTCGGGCGAATCCATCCTAGTGCATTTAACGAGTCCTAGGAAGGAGGAACTCGGAGAATGTCATTTTGACTGGATCCGATGTCATCAGGGTTTAACGAGTCTGACAAAGAGAGAACTCAGCGTCTTTTCATGTTTAGAGAGTTTGAAAAGACAGCAGAAAATAAAACTCCACAGGTCCCTTTTCGTAAATAGTTCCCTAGATCCGAAAAGGTAGAAAACAATATCTGGGAAAATCTCCTAGTCGCGATAGGCTAGGGTATTCCTTTTTCGTAATCAATCCATCCCAGCCCAAAAAAAGGTTAAACTTATACTGGGTGGATGTCGATTCGTGTCCATTTTAACGAGATTGAAATGACAAGGGCCTTGGCAATCTTTTCATATTTAGAGAGTCAGAAAAGAGCTGAAAGACGACTCCAAAGTGACTTTTTCGTGTATTTACCGAGTCCGAAAAAGTATAAAATACAACTCGTTTCCATCGTTTAAGTCGCAAAAACCTGCTGCTGCACATACCAAGCAAGCGTAAAATCCATTTTCGACATAACACATGCAAATATTTGATAAAAATAACTTTTAAAACTCATTTAACGTCGAAAAAGTCATAAATATGTCAAATTGGTAAAAATAAAATTACTTTTACTATTTACCTTGGTGAAAAGCAACAGTGGTCCATTTGGAGCAGAAACTTCTGACGGTGATTGCGACAAATCCAATTGACCATTCAGCTTCTCGTCTGTCACAGGTAAGAGGCGCTCCTTTGCTCTTCATTTTCATTCATTTTTTAATAATTTTCCCTTGAAAATCAGTTCTATGTGGCCACTTTTAAAATTTTAGGGCTGCGCCCATTGGCGCGGGTATCGGGCACAGACCCACGCCAATGAGCTCTTTTATACAAAGGGCTTGCGCCACGTGGTGCGACTGTTCACAAAACAGCCGCGCCAGCAGCCGAACCTAAAAATCCGCCCAAAATTTCGACATTTAGACCAAATTGCATGGAATTTGAAGCTCATCAGAGATCTAACTAAGGGTTTTTGACCATATGAATGCATGTAATCACTCAAAATGGAAATTGAATGGAAAGAACGAGAGCACGGAGAAGAGGATGAACAAGCCATGCAAAGCCAAGCTTGCATGAATGCCCTTAGAAACTGCGGGTTGAAAAAGTTCTTCCTCACACCTTGTTTACGAGCTCAGCCCGAGCTCCTCCAGTATTTAATCAGTATCTGGGACGAACACGAACAGGTGTTCAGGTTACGAGACCAGGTATTAGAACTGGAGGTTTCCGATGTTTATTTCATCACTGGATTGTCCCGCAGAGGTCCAATCCCTGTATTGACTGGAAGCAGGCCATCTGGGGAGAAGATGGAAGAAGTGATGGCACGGGTGTGCCGAGGGGCACAAACAGGATCAGGAAGCAAGAAGGTGAATATCCACACTATCCCTGATCTGGAATTGAGAGTGGTTCTCCATACCATCACGCGGGCTGCTGGGTCGCAGGCTCCGCACGAGGCCACAAAGGCCCAACTCCTGCTGGCCTCAGAATGCATGGGTCCCTTACTGTTTAACTGGGCAGAAGCAGTAACAATCAACATGAAAAGGCAGCTCACGAAATTCAAATAGGGGAAACTGAAACAATTCGGTTATGGTTCCATCTTGGTATCGTTCATTCTGGAACGCTTACCAATCTTCCAGGGCCAAGGGGCCGCAGTGGCAGATCCGATACCACGAGAGCCAAGAATGGCTCGCTGGGCAACATTGATGCCCAGATCTGGAGGTGGCCAACAGATGTCTTGGAGGCCAGAGTTTTTTAGGTGGTTACGGCGCCAGCTGATTGTCGTGGAAGACTGGCCCTATGCAGGAACTGACTTTACCGGGGACCCAGATCTCCCATTACCAGAAGGAGACGAATGGGACGAGGAGTTGGGTAAGACCTCATATATTTTTATTTTATGTTTTATGTTTTTTTTTTTTTTTTGTTAATACACATTCGTCCTAACACAATCATATATGCATGCAGATGTGGGACCTAAGAGACCAGCTGGGATATCTCCCATTTCCCGGAGGACACAACTCGCCCCTGAGATTCAGGGAGAGGGCACCGAAGGAGAGGAGCTGATCCAGAACCTCGAGGGGATTTCCCACGGGATCCCAGACTATGCCCGGCTGGCAGACGTACCGATGGCATACCAGCGCCACACGGTGGGAGTTCCGAGTCGGATCCACCGAATCCTGAGGCGCTTAGTGCGTGCAGTCACGTGCTATCATGAGCACCATGCGGATTAGTCTTTAGGATTTATACCACACCTATTTTTTGAGAGACATAGCGTCTCCGGATGTACTAAGACGACTATGTATATTTTTTGAGTTTTATGTGACACACTCTATGTAAACATTTCGATATCTATATATATACATATCTATTTTTGGATGAGTCTTTCTTTACATGTGATGATGATTTATAAATTGCGCAAATGTATGTCTAATACCAAATTTGCTACTGCATCTGTTAATGTATTCAAATGCCTGGGTATATGATGATATGTAATGTAGTCAAAATTCCTTTCCAGTAATCGAATACGCAAATACAGACGTAAGATGGACGGGTTCCTTACTGAATAGTGTCCATTCAGCGGTAACACTACAAGTTGTGAATCTAGATACACGAGCAATTCACGGATACCAAGGTTTACTGCCTTGGTTAATAATTCCAACATGGCACTATATTCCGCGATGTTGTTCGTGGTACGCCCTAGACACACTCCCTGCAGGTCAATCAACTCACCAGCAGGATCGTAGATTACCTAGGCTGCTGAAGACAGATTCCTGGTACTGCGAGAGGCACCATCCGCGAAACCAACAAATGGATGAATAGACATCTGCACAACCAGGAAGACCCGATCAGCAGAAAGATGTTTACAAAGCACACCACACTATACATGCACACAAATGACAATCACACACCTATGTACACACACCACACCAAGAAATCACTTCAGGCATAGTACTTTTTAAGGTACAACCCATTTTTGGGCTGCGCCAGCGGAACTCCTTCGTAATCTATAAGCTCGTAGGCCCCATTTTTCAAAATGCGCTTTACTATATAGGGCCCGTGCCACATAGGCTGGAGCTTACCGGATCCAAGCTTATCATGTCCCTGATCGTACAAGAGGACGAGGTCTCCTTTGATGAAAGAACGGGGAGAAACAGATTGATCAAAATGAGTTTTGACCCTCTTCTTTTGTGCTTCGATGATTAAAGCAGCTAGACGACGGGTTTCATCCAACCGTGCGAGATACAGAAGACGTTCTTCCTCAGCAGAAGTATCCGGTAAGAGCTCCACAGCTAATTTTAGCGAAGGAATCTTGCATTCAACCGGTAGAGTAGCTTCCAGACCGTACACCAATTGGAATGGTGTGAATCCGGTCGCACTCTTAGCAGATGTTCGGTATGCCCAGAGAGCTGAGAACAGTTGGAGATGCCAACTAGATTTATGAATCCCAACTGTTCGCTGAAGGATAGTGACCAAAACCTTGTTCACCACTTCAACCTGACCATTCGCTTGAGGGTAGTATGGTGTTGAGCTGTCGTGACGCAAGCCCAACGTTGAAGTTAGCTCCGCCATCATGTAATCGCGGAAATGAGTACCGTGATCAGTGACGATGGCTTGAGGAACCCCGAATCGTGCAATAATGTGGTTGAATATAAATTGAGCAGCCGTTTTCCCGTCAGCAGCTAGTGTAGGCATCGCCTCGGCCCACTTAGTGAAGTAGTCCACGGCGACAATGATATACGCATGCCCCCCGGCCGAGTGAGGGTTACACGTCATAAAATCCACACCCCATTTCGCAAAAGGGCCGACGGTAATAATGGGATGCAATGGCAACGGCGGCGCGCGCATCTTGCGCTGAAAAATCTGGCACGGATGACATTTACGGACTGTAGTGATACAATCCTTGAATATGGAAGGCCAGAAATAACCTGCCCGCAGAATCTTCTGGGCAGTAGCATACCCGGACATATGTCTGCCACAGGCGCCACTGTGGCAGTCATTTAAGACGTTCTCAGCCTCTTCCAAGGTTAGGCATCGCGGGAGCACCGAATCTACTCCAATGCGATATAAGGTATCTCCTACTATACGGTAGGGTTGGGACTGGTGCCGAATCCGACGGCGGGCAGTTTTATCCAACTCAGACCGAAATGTCGCGGTCTGAAGATACACTATTATGTCACCATACCAAGGATCACGAGTACTAATGAGAAAAAGCGTTTCGTCCGGTATATGGTCTTCAGAGTGTGAGGGAACAGAGTCTGTAGGGAGAGAACATATCAAATCCGCGAAGACCAGTGATTTAGTTGACTTGGCAGTGGTGAACTCCAAGTCAAACTCCTGCAGGATCACAATCCATTTGGAGTACTTGCCCCCTAGTAATTGTCTGGAAAGAATATACGTCATAGGGTTGCAGTCTGAAACCACTGTTATCGTGCACAAAAGGATGTAATGGCGAAAGCGTTGTACGGCGTGTACTGCTGCTAATGCCAACTTCTCGACATGTGCATAACGCGTTTCCGGGTCGAGAAGGTTCCGAGACAGGTAATAAACAACATGTTCATCACCGGCATCATCATCCTGCACCAAGACCATGGCGATGGTGCTAAATGCGGCGGCTAGATACAAAGTGAAGTCGCGGTGGTAGTCCGGAGGACGAAGCAACGGAGCATTGACTAACAATGTCTTCAGCTTCTCAAAGGATTCCTGAGCAATTTCGTCCCAGTGAAAGGGAACATTCTGCTTTAACAAACGAGTGAATCCTTTGGCCACCTCGGCATAATTCGGGATAAAGCGCCTAATAAAATTTGCTTTCCCTTGCAGACTCTGTAACTGATACAGGGAGGAGGGTGATGGGAGATTTACGATGGCCTCGACCTTTAGAGGGTCAAGGAGAATTCCGTCTTTCGAGACTATAAAGCCTAAAAGACGGCCAGAATCAACGCAGAAGACGCACTTATGGGGATTGAGCCTGATATTGTAGCGTCTGCAACGAAGAAATATCTAGCGGAGATGCTCAGGATGGTCCTCTCGCTTGCCCGAATGGGCTGGCAAGTCTTCCAGGTAAGGCTGGACGATATGGCGAATGTCATGAAAAGCGTAGGACATCGCACGCTGAAACGTGGCGCCAGCGTTCTTTAAGCCGAACGGGAGTTTTTTGTACGCGAAAGTGCCCCACGGACAGATGAATGTGGTCTTATGTTGATCCTCAGGTGCAATTTTGATTTGGTTATAACCTGAGAAACCGTCCATTAAGGAATAGATCTCACTCCCGGCACATTTGTCGACGATCTGGTCGATAAACGGAGTGGGATAATTATCCTTTGGACAGGCGCGATTGATATCGCGATAATCCACACAGACTCGAATTTTACCCTGCTTCTTATCGACAGGGACAATGTTGGACACCCACTCTGTAAGGGGGATGGGATAAATAAAACCCGCGCTCAGAAGTTTTTCAACTTCTGCCTTGATAGCGGTGGCTTTCCGAGGATGCATGGGACGTAAGCGTTGGCGCACGGGTTTCACACCTGGATAGGTTGGAATCTCGTGCACGACAATACTAGGATCAATTCCCGGCATTTCCTCGTAAGACCATGCGAAAACATCTCTGAATTCTTTGAAAAGCTCAGTATAGACTTGAATCTCCTCGGGAGAACAAGTCACACCCACATGAATATTCTCAACAATCCCCGGTTTAACGGAGATGTTGATTGGAATAGTTTGAGTAATGTTACTCAGATTACCCTCCGAAAAGACCTCGTGCATTAAGATCGGTGTTTGAAGAGGAGCGGAAGGAACCTGCGTAGCATAACACTCCAGACAATCAGTCATTTCCCCCAAGCTGGGCATAAACGAGGAGCGATGATGTCCATCGCCCCAGGGTAGCTCCTCAAGAGACATAGTTTCAATGATAGCCTCATCTAAAGGAAAAGTCTCTTTGAGAGGATCAGGTGAATCAGCCTGACCAAGCCAGGGGGATTGCGAGTAGACGTCGAGAGCCATGCTCATCGGAGCATGCTGAGGAGGTGGAGGATTCGATGCGGCAACAATCTCACAGTAGCTGATCTCTACTGGCGTTAAAGGCATGGATTCTCCAAACTCATATACCTGCTCAGGTGTAGGAATAAGCCAGGGGTTATCGGACCTGGACAACATGTTGACTTGAGCGGTATGCGGTGGTGGTGCGGGAAAGATGCCCATGAGGACTGGGTCTTTGAAGAGACCAGGTCCTATACTGTCTGGGGGATTCGAAATTTGATCCACATATGGCACGTTGTTCTCAGAGCTAGAGGTGAAAAATGACAACTTATCCACCGTGACAATCTTGCCCTCGTGAGGGAACTTAATGAATTGAAAGACGGTAGACGGCACGCAGAGCATGGCATGGGTCCAACTGCGGCCAAGAAGTATATTGTAGTTGAGTTTAGCGTCAACCACCTCTACTTCTACGTTGACAGTTTTTCCCTGTAATGTGATCGCAAGACTCTCGAGAATGCCCAGGGGTTTAGATTCCCGACCATCAAATGCCTCAAGGGCATTGGGAGATGACGACAAGGCTGGAGAGCCAATGGCCTTCCAACAAGCGGAGGACATAACGCAGGTAGATGCACCCTCATCTACGACGGCCCTATGAATGTTTAGACCGTTAATCCCGACTTGAATGACCAAAGCGATTTGATGTGGAAGCCGGGCAGTAAAATTCTCCAGATCGAAGGTGAGAAGGCTCGAGTCGGCGGGATCGATGCCACCGATTGCAGATAGTAAAGCCTTCCGCTGTGAAGGACAAATTTGAAGAACCTCAAGTGCAGACATAGCACATGGCGCCTGTGCCAGATCCTCAACAATGTTGTAATGTTGATCGGCACGAGCATTTGGATTATAAGAGGATCTTCGAAGAACACCTTTGTTGGGTGGTTTCACAACGGGTTCGAGAGTCGGCTTCTCAATTTCCAATGGACCGGAGGCAGGTGGGGGAGGCGGCCCATTCGCAACTGCCTTCCCGGGTGCCTGCCGCGATTCATTGTAATCCTTCGACCGCGTAGCGACAGTGATAGGTGCAGTAGTCTTCATCATGAAAACCTTAGACCCAAATGGTGCAGATGGTGACGCCTGTTCGACCATCTGGGTCTGCTGAGATGGAAATGGCTCTTTCAAAACAGCCGAAGTCCCTTTAGGGCCTTTAATAAGTTGACTAACCTCGGATCGTCGTGGACAATCCTTAGTATAATGGTCCCCTTCATAGATGAGGCAAGGGAACTTCGGTTTACGCTGGGAGCCATCTTCAGTTCGAGATTTGGATTCTGGTTTCGTGGCATCAGATTTTGATTTTCCTTTGCCCTTCTTCTTGCCCTTGGAGGATTTGTCCACAGGATTGGCCTGAACGGAATTCACCTCCGTAGTTTTACCAGAATCGGAAGAGGCGGGATTAGCAGAGGTATTATTGGAATAAATAGCCTTATGCTTCCCATTCGAAGACTTCTTCGAATTTTGAGAGACGGAACCAATGACACCATCCACCGCAGGGGTAGGTGGAGCCTTAGAGGTTCCGGGCCGTGGAGCATCAGTCAAGATGTCATAAAGCGTGCCAGACTGCGAATAGACAAGATCCAGGTACTGGGCACGCGCGATAGCTTGTTCCTCTGTCACACATGCTCCCATCGCGATATCCTGAGCGATTTTATTCACAAAGGAGGTGGTGAACCAGTGAGTCAAAATCTGATCAGGTATGTGAAACTTGATCAGTCGACGACGGCGCCGCCACTCATGAATGTGATCTTAGATGTGAGTGGCTTTGTCCTGCTTCAGGGAAGTCAGGAGGTGCGTCCCGGCCTCATACCGGACCGGTAACTGGAAGTGCATGAGGAAAGCCATGGCTAAAGAGTTGAAATCCTGAAAAATACCACGGGATAGCTCTATGTACCACTTAGCAGCAGCTCCTGTTAAAGTACGCTGGAAAAGACGCAAATGGATCGAATCGTCGACCCAAGAGTTAGACGAGCACCAGAGGTGATACGTCATCACATGCGCCTGGGGGTCTTCGCCAGCTTTTCCCTCAAACTTGGGACAATCACCTGGTATCTTGGTGGGAACCGGAGGCCAATATGGATTATGTAAAATCGGATCATTGGTCAACTTTGAAACGTCCGGCAGTTCCAAGGTAGCCAGGAACGGCAATGGAGGGTTAACTGCCATGCCAGGCCCAGGATGAGGTCCGGCACCCATACTCCACGATGGTTGTGAATATCCCTGCCCCCACGGGTTCTGTCCCGCAGGATTCTGACCGTAGGGGGCATAGGTCGTATAACCAGACTGATTTGGATGCTGGTAACCATAGTGCGGGGCTTGATAACCAGGATACGGACCCTGATTAGGCGTCGGCCCCGTATAAGCAGCGTTTGGATTTGGCTGCTGAGCGTAGGTAAAACCGGGTGGAGGAGGATAATACTGAGAGCCTCCGGGGTGGTTATAGTTCGGTTGAGACTGACCATGAGGATAATAACCACCCTGAGGGTGAGTAGGCTACTGAAAAGTGGAACCCTGCGGAGCCTGATATGTAGGGCGCAACTGTTGATTTGGCTGCGGCATTGAATGAACAGGCTGCTGAGCAGAGTGAATGGAATGAGAGGGCTTCCCTGAATGAACAGGTTGACCCGAATGAAAGGGCTGACCCGAATGACCAGGCTGGCCCGGATAAACAGGTGGCGCCGGTTGCGCAGGTTGACCTGGTTGTAAGTGAGCCCCAGGTTGTACCGGATGGGCCGGTTGGCCTGGAGGCGGAACACCGGGTTGTACCGGATGAACCGGTTGGCCCGGTGGTGGAACAGGACCAGGTGCTTTCTGGAAACCGGTTTGACCTGAAGCAGAACCATAGGATGGTCCTGGCTGATATGCAACGTTAGAAACAACAGGATACTGTGGTTGCATCGGTAAAGAAGGCTGGATTTTCCCCCCAGGACCATAGGCCGGTCCCGGTTGATACCCCGGCTGAGGCTGAGCAGGTTGACCAGAAGGGCTATAATATGGTCCTTGCGGATTGTACAATGGCCCTTGCTGGCCCGCAGGGTAGCCTTGGATGGGCTGCCCCTGTGGGTCATACAGATAGCCAGGTTGGCCCGCAGGTTGGCCTTGGAAGGGCTGTCCCTGCGGGTTATAAGCCTGGTTGTACGGTAAGCCTTGAGCATACAAATAAGCCTCAGGAGCGGGAAGACGCAAAACCTCCCCATGCTCGTCATACTGACCTGGGAAAGCATACACGGGAGTACCATCCTGTGCATAGTGCGAAAAGAAAGATCGGTAAGGATCTTGGGGAAACGGTCCAGCTTCGGCGTTCGGCTGTTGCAAAGACAACCGATACTCCTCCGGAGAGATATTCTCCGGTATAGCAGTAGCTAGATAAATATCTTCAGGAGTTGGCCCAGCCCTGGTAGCAGATGCTGAGACAACAGGAGAAGAGGCGGCCACACAAACAGTGGGCGAGACGGGAACAGACGTGACGGGCGTCGAACGAGACACCCCGGGTGTAGTAGCAGCTGGCCTCGAAGCAGGAGATGATATTCCCATAGAGGCTGCAGCTGAAATGATCTGACCCAGAGATCTGTATCCCTGTGGTAAAGAAGGACTGGCTGTCGACATGGTAGCCAGCTCAGAGTTGTCTCCCTCAAACAATCTACGCGGGAAGAGTTGATAGTCTTCACCAGACGTCGGAATTTCCTCACCAGAATCACTCATGGTTGATCCTGCCGTTAAATCACGCAAAAGACGGCGAGGACTAGGAGGAAAAATAGCAGCAACAAACGGTGAACCCGATGTAAGAGAAAGGAAATCAGCTCCTAATCTCAATTCAGACACAGGGTCCGAAAAGGGCCAATTGAACTCAACTGGTCCTCCAAAGGGTTGCTCGGAGAGAACCGGTCCCCCGTCAGGAAACTCGGAAACAACAGGCTGCTGTGGTTCAACAGAAGACTGAGAAGCTTCTGAAGAATCGTCCGTGTAAGGACTACCAGTAGACGAAACCGAAGGTTCCGCCACTGTGGCAAAAGACCAGAGAAAAAGAGAAAACACACACATGGGCTGAAAACGAGTTAAGACACATGATCAAACGGTCAACAAGCAATGTCTAAACGGGTGTGTAATCGTGGGCAATTAATTTTACCACATTGGAAAGTAAGAAATTCTACCATTTCATATTTTAAGAGTCGAGAAACGATAAAAATATGACTCTATCTCTTTCAGAGTTGACACAAGCGTGAAAGGACAAGCGCTTGACGGTCTTTTCAAGTTTAGGGAGTCAGAAAAGACCAAATGACTGCTCAGGAAATACTAGGCACAAAGGGTGTACCAAATATACGTGAACTGCAATATACACCTTGGTTTCAATAATGAAACAGAAATCGACCAAGGACTTTCCGTACGTGCAGGTAGTCTCCCCGAATGCTGTGTTCGGTGTATCACGGGTATAGGGCGGCAGACTCGGCTTCCTGTGGATAAAGGATTGAAAACCTAGAGGGGTCTCCCTTTATATACGCAACGGTACGGGGAGCGCAAGTCCGTACTAGCGCTGTCTAAAGCCAACAGGCGAACGACAGCTGCTAGGTTTAACGACGCCGGAACACGTCTCTAGCCTAGACCTTCTAAAAATGTTTCGTTAAGTTCCAATGCTGCCTTAGGTTAATTGAATAAATTTTACAGTTGATCTTCAATTAAGTTTCAAGTTTCAGGCCCTATCGTATGTAGTGTCTCGAAAGACTCCTAAATGCAAAGCTATATGCCACAGTCCAACATTTCGTTCGATGAAAACTAGTTAAGAGAAGAGTTGAGAGCTTTTACACAAACGAAATGAACGGAAGACAAACAATGAGACCTCTAATGCAACTAATGAAATTGAAAACTTTTCATTCAAAACACTAATCACTAGCAAGATGGAAAAGATTACAATTTGCACTAATTAACAAAAGCAAAAGAGATTTTTTTTTTATTTTCAATGTCTGATAGCTAATATGCACTAAACAAACTTGAAAACAAATGGAACAACTTGAGAAACGATATTCGAGAGAGCGAAACAAACAAATTTCACTCAACAACACAAGCAATCAGATCCCCAAATCGACCAAAGTCTCTCAAAACGAAGAAAAGACTCAAAAGCTTCCAATGGACCATGTGATCTAGGTCCAAGGAAAGACCAAACGAATTTCGAATGAAGGAATGAACAATCACCCAAAAAATCGCAACAAAACAATGAACAACTACTTAGAGGGTGTGGAGAATCAATCAGACAGTTGACAGGACAATCAAAACACCAAAACTCCCAAGGAGGGCTCGATGCACTAAGCCACTAGATGCCCTAGGGCTTAAAACGTGAAATCGATAGATAAAAGCAAACAACCAAAGGACAGAGGTGAATTCCCAGTCAAACAGGACTCCAACACACTAAGGCAGTCGAAAAATCAAGAAGAAAAACACTGACCAAACCCAGAGAGCTAAAAAATGAGGAAACTCAAAAACCTTACAGGAGTGGCGCGACTGTAAGGATGAAACTGGCGCCAGAAAGCAATTGGCGCGGGCTAAACAAAAGCAACATGCGCCAATTGGCGCGACTGTCGGGTTAAAAACCGCGCCAGTTGAGTTTCTTAGCCAAAATTAAAAGAGAACTACTCCAGAAGCAGATCAATGCAAACTAAGCAAACCAAGAAGCAAAAACAGTGAAAGAACCCAACCCAGAAGGTTCATCAAGCAAGGAAAAACATAAAATAATCAAAGCGAGACAACACAAACGAGACAGTGAAATCTGGATGATCCCCAGCGGAGTCGCCAATTTGTTGAGGAGGTAAATCCCCTCTGCGGACAGAGGCGATCCCTACTAGCCCAGCAGGGGTCTAGCAACAATCAAACAATGTTACGACGCAAGTTCCTAGTTACGAATGAAAAGACTAGAGATAGAAGCCTACCTGGATTCCAATGCTATGACATGAAGAAGAAGCGTCCCCGTTCCTCAACCTCGGCAGATCACAATCCCTCCACGATCTCCGCGGATGAACACCTGCACATGGAAGAAACAAACAGATACAAGCATAAAACCTGGCATACGTAACTAAATATCAGTCAGAAAGGATATTACTCATATTAACATAATGGAAAACAGAGTGGAACCATAATCGTAATCATCTATTAAATAACAAATGAAGAGAGATTACAACCAAGTTCTGACGTCGTGGTCTCCTTCGGATGGGTCTCCAGTCATTCACGTCTCGCAAAGCTCGCCAGGGAAAGGGCAAACCTCTCCAGAGTCTCTCGACAATAGTCTCCTTACTTGAGTCGGCCTTAAGGGAAAAAGAGGGCTCTTTATAGCACAAAGGCTCTTGGGAATATGGAGATTCAAAGCTTAGGCACTTCAAGACTAGCTTGCCATGGAATTGAGCAGGCTTTTATAGATGGGGAAGGAGGGAGTTGGGATCCCTATTATTGTAGGATTGGCCCTATCAACAAGGAAGGTTCCATGGGAGGTGGAAAAACCACTTCCCTTCCATAGAACTCCCGCAGCCAAACCTCCCAACTCAAGATAGGCAATGGTTTCTGAGTTTGTTGAAACTCAACTTCCGCCATCTTTATTTAAAAAACAGTCCTTAAATTGGGTGGCGCGACTACTGCTCTGTGACAGAGCGCCAGTTGGCGCGACCTCTTTGCAGGATTTTCCCCATTGGCGTGAGTACTGAACTGTCTGCCCGTGCCAATGCAAAAAGGGATGTTTTTCATGATTTTTGCAAGGAGATGTCTCAAGGGAAAATGAAGCTCATGCTTAGAGGAATGCATTGATGATGTTTTCAAGGCATGACAGTGTTCACAGGTCACAAAATGGGTCCTCCATTGTGCGGGACGGGGAATGGTAGGGACGGTGACAAATTACTGTGTAACAAAGATCCTGCAGCAAATTTCTACTGGGCTTCCTAAGGGCACTCTTGCGTAGTCAGATCAGTGCAAGGGGTGTACCTTGGGGAAGTATGTGAAAGCCACCTTTCACGAGAAGGATAGTCGCGACACGACGATCCTTGAGAGAGTTCACACAGACGTGTGTGGTCTTTTCTCAGTTGCTTCGACAACAAAGCACAAGTATTATGTGATCTTTGTTGATGATTTCTCTCGAAAGTGCTGGATCTTCTTCATGCAGAAGAAGAGCGATACATTCGTGAAGTTCTGTGAGTTTAAAGCACTGGTCGAGAAGGAGTCGAGGAAGAAGGTGATTGCTCTAAGGAGTGATAACGGTGGTGAATTCATCTCAGCTGAATTCAAGGAGTTCTGTAGCGCAAAAGGGATTCGGAGAGAGCTCATCGCACCCCATAACCCACAGCAGAACGAGGTGGCTAAGCGGAAGAACAGAATGATCGTGGGTGCTGCACGGGCGATGTTGCATGATCAGGGCCTACCCCTTCACTTGTGGACTGAGGCATGCAATACAACAGTGTATGTGCAGAACCGTTGTCCTCACAAGGTTCTTGGCATGAGTACACCGGAGGAGGCTTATTTTGGCAAGCGGCCTGATATTTCCCATTTGCAGATTTTTGGTTCTCTTGTCTACATGTATGTGACGAAGGATGCAAGAAGGAATCTGGATCCAACCGTTGAGGTTGGAATATTTGTGGGGTACACTGATACACCTCACAACTACCGGGTGTATTTTTCAGACAGTCGCAAGACTGTTGTGCGACGGGATATAAAATTTCAGGAGGAGAAAGCCATGTAGTGTTCGCTTGAGAGGGAGCTACACTTGCATGCAGATGAGGAGCTGTTAGTTCCTAAGGAGGAGCTTCCGAATGTGGATCAGCCACAAGAGGAGGTTCAGGAGGTGGAAGAAACCACCCATGCAGCGCCAACCATCAGGGGGCGCATGCGCACTACAGAAGCTGAGCGACTGGCTCGAGATGCAGAGAAGGTTGTAGGACCACCTACAGCACAGCGCAGACAGAGGAAGTCACTGGATCGGTACACTGGATACATGGCTCTTGTGAGTCAATGTGTTGTGACGGAGCCATCCTCTTTTGAGGAAGCTGTGGAGGAACCCGCATGGTTGATGCCATGATCGAAGAATATGATTCGATCGTCAGGAACAGTGCATGGGAGATTGTCCCAAGACCGGTGGGGAAATCAGTGGTGGGTTCGCGATGGATCTACAAAGTGAAGCAGGCGGCTGACGGGAGTGTGGAGAAGTAAAAGGCGAGATTTGTCGCCCGTGGCTTTTCACAGATCGAGGGGATTGACTATGAGGAGACTTTTGCACCTGTCGCAAGGTACTCTTCCATACGGACGATCCTTGCTCTCTCAGCGCAGATGGGGTGGCACATTCATCGGATGGATGTGAAGACTGCGTTCCTCAATGGAGTTATTGAGGAGGAGGTGTACATAGAGCAGCCTGAAGGTTTTGAGATCTTCAGCAGTGAGTCGCATGTGTGCCGACTCAAGAGAGCACTATACGGGCTGAAGCAAGCACCTCGTGCTTGGTACACTCGGATAGACAACTACTTCACCGGGCTTGGATTCTCCAAGAGTGAGGCGAATCCTAACCTGTACCAGATTGTGGTGGAGGGGAAGCTGTTGATCATCGTACTGTATGTAGATGATCTGATTTTGACTGGCGATGAGCAGTTGATACTTTCATTCAAGGAGGATCTTGCACGAGAGTTTGAGATGAAGGACTTGGGCATCCTTCATTATTTCCTGGGATTGGAGATTTGGCAGCGCAGCGGAGGACTGTTTGTTTCTCAGGGCAAGTATGCCCAGGAGATTCTGGAGAGGTTCAACATGCAAGGCTGCAAGCTTGTTGACACTCCTCTTCCTGGTGGTTGGAGGAAGGAGGATGCTACTTCAGCGGAGGTAGTGGATGCCACTGTCTATCAACAGTTGGTGGGGTCGCTTATGTATCTGGTCAATACACGACCCGATATATGCTATGCAGTTAACCAGCTTTCGCAAGCTATGGTTAAGCCTACCAATCTCTTTTGGAAGGCAGGCAAGCATGTATTGCACTATATCGGAGGCACATCGGGATATGGTCTATGGTACAGACAGGAGGATGGAGCGAAGCTTTCTGGCTTCACTGATGCAGATTGGGCAGGGAGCCCAACGGACCAGAAGAGCACTTCTGGAGGAGTTTTCAGCATTGGGTCGACAGTAATTTCCTGGTACAGCAGGAAGCAGAGATCCGTGGCACTCAGTTCAGCAGAGGCCGAGTACATGGTAGCTAGCTTGGCTGCATGCGAGGCTATTTGGATGAGGAAGATCCTCGCAGGTTTGTTCAGGTTGCATTTGGAGCCTACAGTGATCTACTGTGATAACCAGAGTTGCATTAAACTCTCGGCTAATCCATTATTTCATGATAGGTCCAAACACATCGACATCAGGTACCATCATATCAGAGATTGTGTTCAGCGGAGAATCATTATGCTTTCATATGTTCCCACGGAGGATCAGGATGCCGACATCCTGACGAAGGCGCTCACCAGGAGCAAGTTCGAATTCCACAGAGGCAGGATAGGGGTTGCAGATAATCCATATCTTGCTGAGAGGGAGTGTTGAAAATGAAACAAGATGATGGAGCTTAGTGAAATGAAGTCGCCTTCACTAAGTGGGCCCGCAGGCAAATTCTGGCGCAAAGTCTATTTTTAGACTATGTCTATTTTTAGACATATGGAGCATGGTCCAGGGGTTGCAGTATGCTATTCTTGGAGTATTGGTCATGTTGGTAAAAATAGATGGACCTCTATTTTTTTACCTATAGGTCGATAGGTCGATGTCTATTTTTAGACTGCCTATCCTAAAAATAGGGAAGTCAAATACTATTTACCCTTAATAATATTTGGACTCTAAACAACAGTTTACTCTCTTGGAGCACTTCAGTTCGAGCCTTGGAAGTGGCTCATGCATCTAACAGAGGAATCACGCTATTCCTAAGGGTTTGGTGAGCACATGCATGGTTGAATTCAGTTAGGAATTCAGTGGCAGAAGTTTGGTGGAGTTAATGAGACAGCTAGTGGAGTTGTGTTCGGTTTAATTTAGTTGAACTGGTTGAGATTAGTTTAACTAGCTAATCAACTAGTTATGAGTGGAGTGAATTAAATATTATTTAATTAATTAATTAGTAACTCATTATTCAACTCAAGAACACATTAGTTCACTACAGTGCATGGACAGTTCAGTGGAGACCAGTGAAAGAGGTAGATGAAAGGGTGGAGTTAGCTATCAGTGGCGACATCAGTTGTGCATGCGATTTGCACCACACTTGGAGGAATTTCCCATGATGATTGCGCTGTCAAGCCAAGGAGATTCGAACCTTGGATCTCTATATAGACTGGCCATGATTGCGCAATAGAGGTAAGGCAATTGGCGGTGAGTTTTGAACCAGTAACCTGTTCAAAACCAAGCTAGTTTGTGTGTAACTTCATGAGATAGTACTGAGTACTTGTGAGGAGTATTGTACTGATTTTGTTACATGATTTCTCCATTATAATATACACAATAGCTGCGGAGTTTTCAGCTATAAGCTTTCCCCATACATACTGTGTTAATGTGTATGATGATTTGATGTGTTATCGCTTGATTTTATTTCCGCATGTTTGATGATCTGAGTGGAAGAGATTATGTGTTGCATATAAATTCGAATTGTATGTGATCAAGATAGTCTCGGTGTATAATTAATCATTATTCGGCAAATTTCTACATTTACAAATTGTGGCCATAACAAACTACTACCTAAAAAAACCATCTTTTACTTAATAAAGTAAATGGGTCATCTTACTGTGGCGGATTTTCTTGTGGAATATTTTTGATGACTGGATTCTTCATGGGTGATTTTTGGGCTTGAAGTGTTTGACATGAAAATTTCTGGTGTTCATCATTGTTGCAATGATTCTTCCTCTTCCAGACTTTCTGGATCATCTTGGAAAGTTTCCTCTCGATGTGCCTCTGATAAGTGTTCATGAATCCCTCACTGTCATTAGAATATCATGAGGTGCTCTCATAATCTGTCGTTGGTGGGTCTCTGGCTGTTTTGGAGCGTTCCCCAACCTCCTTCCTAACATAACCAAGTTCTGCGTGACAAAGTAATTCTTCTACTTTGATGGGGTTTATGATGCCTTGGTCATTAATGCCGAGGCCCTTTCCCTGATACCCCATTTCATTTAACTTTTTGGATCCGATTCTTGTAGTATGTTTTTCAAAAGCAGCAAAATCATCATCATGAAAAGTATATGAAATAAAAGAATCAACTTTTACCTCAAGGTGGTTATGCTGCAACTTTTCCAAGGCCTCGTCCTTAGCTTGCAATTGGCGTAGCAAACTTTTTTTCTCCTTTTTTGCTTCTTGTAGGAGCCTCCTTAGCTCAATATTCTTTGCTGGGATGGTTTGATTGATCTCCTCAAGTTCTTGGAGCCATGTCATATTGGTCGAAATTTTCATCTCTGGCACACTGTTTATTGAAATTTTTGTTTAATCACCTGAATCTGAACCCAAATCGATGGTTCTATCTGCTCCGATTCCAAGAGCTGCAATCCTCCCTTCGTCACCGGAATCTAATCCCAAGTCAATTGGTCTGCCTCGTGAAACTCCCACAGCCATGACCTTCTCAGCTTCCTATGATTCATACTTTTGATGTTGTTTCATGGTTGCATATCTCTTCTGCCTCTCCTTTCTGTCATCCCTCTTAGGTCTCAGCTCAGGGTGCATTTTCTAGCAATTCTCTTCATCATGTCCTTGTTTCTCACAATTTGTACAAGAATTATTTGCTCCTCTTCCCTTGGATGTTGCTTCTTTTTTTGGTGGTCATTTTGTTCATACATCCCCCTAATTTCAAAATTCATGGCCTTCATACTAGCCTCATTGATAGTAGCAGGCTCAAACAATAATAATGAATGTCTTATGTAACTATGTAAAGAACCGATATAATTAGTTACAATCTCTAGTGAATCTAATGAAATGTCTAAATTCAATGATTGTTTTCTAAATTCTTCAGTGAAATTTTGCACATTTTGACCGTTGCCTTGATTTAGGTGTTTCCATTCCATTAATGCCTTTTGCTTATATCCCAATGGGTAAAACTGTTTTTTCAATGCAGAAATAAAATTTGACCATGAGGAGAGAAGGTTACCCAGATTTTTTCTACCTTGCAATTTTCTCTCCCACCAAACAAGTGCGGTGCCACCTAGTCAAAGAGATGCCAACTAGATCTTTGCCTCGTATTTATTGATTTGTTGAATCCGGAAATAGACCTAAATATTTCTAATTCAATTTTTGAGCTTTTCCACATTACATTCTCCAGTATACATAGGCAATTAAAACTTTTGATATAGTTTAAGGAAAGGTTTCTTAGATGTATGCCTATGATGTCTGCGAGAATGATGAGAAGAAGAAGAGGAAATATCACTAGAAGATGGAGAGGGAGGGGGATCTTCTCCACTATCTCCATGATTTACTGATCCGTGATCATCTGCATATTTCTTCTCAGGCTTGAAAATCTTCTCATACTCTGCAAATAGTTTGTTTACTCTCTCTGCCATGTTGTAGAATGCCTTGCGGTAATTCCTCTCTTCTTCCCAACAAGCATCCTCATCTGCCATGTTTCTTCTTCGTGGTGCACATCCTGCTTCAGGATCAAAGGAATTAAGCTTTCCTTCACCTCTTTACAACTTGTTTATGGTTAATATATACTCATGCAATTCACATTGCAAAATACTTGCTCTGATACCACTTGATCCAAGATCTTTTGCTTATAGATGCATTAAATAATTACATATAATAGAGCACTTAAAACCATGAAAATTAAGCACATAAAATGAAGAGAAAAGAGAATGTAGCATGCATGAGATCAAGACACCAAATATTTGATTACAAAGTTCGTCTAATTTGGACTACATCTCTGGGCACTGCTTAATAGTGGGGAGGCCTTCATTCCTTAAGTGGCATAAAAAGAGAATCAATACACGAAAAATTTACATGAACACCCTTATACCTCCAATATGGAAGATGGCATAAAAATGGAGAGCCCAGTTGCAAAAAAGGACATCACCATCGAATTCCTGTCACTGAGGGGTGTAAATTCAACATAAAATTAGTCAAAAATGGACTCCCGCAAGTTCCGCACCTCAAGGAATATTTCTGATGCCCCTTAAGATTCCCTTGGGCATGGCTACACCTATCCTAGACTGCTGGAATCAAGGTTCCATTTCTGCTCCACTACTCTAGGATGGGCGCACTGTAAAGAGGTGAGCTTAAATGTAAATATTCCAGTGGACTTAGCCACGAATGCATCGTTGGTGCAGTGGCAAGTTTAGCAATTCGTTGAGGGGAGGTTAGGGATCAAATCTCGCCTCTCCATTTTTGGTCGCCCCCATTTTTTTTATTATAACAGTTTGGTTGTGGTTATATGGGGCCACCCACTAGGGGTCGGCCATGTGGGTCGGGTGGGTTTGACCCCCGCCGGCCCCGATTCGATGTCCCGTGGCTTGATATATATATATATGGGGCCACCCACCAGGGGTCGACCATGTGGGTCAGGTGGGTTTGACCCTCGTCGGCCCTGGTTCGCTATCCCGTGGCTTAATATATATATATATATATATATATATATATATATATATGGTGGCGGTGGTTAGTGCGTAGGCGAGTCTTCCGGGGGTGGCCCGCCTCCCAACCCTTATATTGTTGTAACGTTTGTTCTGGGGGTGGTGGGGTTGGTGGTCTGCCACCCATTTTTGTATGTATATTTTTTGTTTTTAAATAACTATAGCCATATTTTGATTTTTCTCGAACCTGGAGGTTACTAGAAAAATTAATTGTCCTACAATTTTTCCCAGAAAACTAGCTT
Organism: Pinus albicaulis; assembly: GCA_034641835.2. Lineage (NCBI taxonomy): Eukaryota > Viridiplantae > Streptophyta > Pinopsida > Pinales > Pinaceae > Pinus > Pinus albicaulis. The sequence continues at coordinate 1,284,221,252 of CM076575.1, read as the reverse complement.
GATTCTGCCAATTTTCTACCTCCTTAAGCCCGCCACATGTGAAATTCAACCTTGAACTTTGACTGGCTCTATCTTCCTTATACTAGCTCGGAATTGAGTGTCGTTCACACCGTTGGAATCAGGGAGACAAGCACTTAAACCTAGTGCTGATTTTTCCACATTATGACCACGTTAATTTTGGAGTAAATTTAAAGTCACTTGTTCTCTGAGATCCTCCTCGATCAAAAATTTCCTCCAAGAATGCGTAAGCAAGGCTGAGCAACCCATATGCAGGGAATTGGTTAAGTATCAAACCATTCTTGTTGGGATCAAAGTGAGACAGTCAGAGATAGTGCAGAGGTTTCTGAAAAAGGGAAATAAAATTCTATTGTTTCATATTCTTAACTTAATGCAATATACAAATAGCGGTGTTTTTAGCTAATGCTTTCCTCAGATACATATTTTTGTTGTGAGATTGACATTCTTTCTCTTTCTTGTTCATGTGATTGTGCAATCGTAATTGTTTTCCAGAATTTGTAGAAATACATTCAGTATTTTGTTTTAGCATATTAAAATATCAATTGAATATATTTTGATTTTATACTTGGTATCAAAGCAACAATCACTATAGAAGAGGAGAACAAGAGTTTGTTTTGAACTGGTGAATCGAATTTGCAGATTTATTTTTCAGGACCAACAAAATATGAAAATTTCTTTCTCTAGAATGAGACTCAAATATGCCCTTGAGGGTAATTTGAATTACATAGCATGGAAGGACAAGATGTAGGCAGTGTTATAGGACAACAGATTGAATGAATTCATAAACAATGATATTCCCGATCCCGTAGCAATAGATGCTCAACTTCTTGATGCATGGAAGAAAAATGTAGCAAAGGAGAGAAGGATTATATTAGAAGGAGTTCTAGATAATATTGTCTCGAGCCTCCATGGAAAGTAAACTCCATATGATATGTGGAAGGCCATAAAAAATATGTTTCAAAATAACAATGACCACAGGAAGTTGGATCTTAAGGACAAGCTCACAAATATCAAGATTGAGAAGGGCGACACAATTCCAAAATACTTGACAAAGTTCACTCAATGTCGAGATGATCTTGGAAGAGTTGGGGTGACAGTTTCCCGGGATGATTTGGTGAGCCTAGCCCTTCTACTGGGACTCAGTGAATGGGAGGGAGAAGCTAACATAGTGGGAGTGACTGAGGTTTGACTGGGTTCAAGAAGAGATTCGACATAACACCAGAGATGGATCCTCATCAAAGAATGATGATGAGGAGAACCATGATTTGGCTAGAAAGGTGAAGAAAGGGAAAGGGAAGGCATCCCATTCCAAATTGGATTCCGTTCAGGTAGGAAAGAAGCGAGAATTTTCAAAGGTAAAATTTTTTCACTGTCATGAGCTTGGAAACTATGGTATAAAGTGTCAACAAAATAAGACCGACAAGAAGCCCTCAGGAGGAGTGGCAGGGGAAGCACTTGCTTCAAAGTTCGAGTTGGATTTCACCCACATCACATGCATAGTGTCATCAGTGATGGGTTTTGTGTGGTACATAGATAGTGGAGTTTCATTCCATATGAAAGACAACAAATAATTCTTCAGTAACTTGGAGGAGAAGGATATATAGATGCGCATTGAGATGGAAGATGATAGGAGGTATAGCGCTACCGACATAAGTACAATTACCTTTCAAAGGGATTCAGGTACTCCTCTCACATAAAACAATGTGATTTATGTTCCCAGTTTAAAGAAGAATTTGGTTGTTGTTGCTATGTTGGAAGACTGTGGCTATGATGTGATATTCAGTGAAGGAAAGGTGTTCCTTCATCACAAAGCCATAGGACATGTGAAGAGGATTGGGGTTCGAGTAAAGAACCTATACAAACTGGATGTATAAGAATGTGTGGCCTTGAGAACGAAATCAGAGAAGGTGGTGAGGCGAGACATTGGTGAGTTATCACACAAGAGGTTGGGCCATCTACACCATGGTGCTTTGAATATCATGAGACAGATTTTTACAAGACTTCCAAAGGGTGCACATGTTTAGCAAGATACATGTAGAGGGTGTACATTAGAGAAGTATACCAAAGCCACCTTTCATGATAAGTAAATCTGAGAAAAGGCATCCTTGAGAGAGTTCACTCAGACGTGTGTGGGCCATTTTCAACGGCTTCCACAAAAAAACACAAGTATTTTGTGATTTTTGTAGATGATTTTTCATGCAAGTGTTGCATTCTCTTCATGCAAAAGAAAGGCAATGCTTTCTCAAAGTTTTGTGAGTTCAAGGCACTTATCAAAAAATATACAAGGAAGAAGGTGAAGGCTCTGAGGAGCGACAATGGCGGAGATTGTGTCTCTTATGAATTTAAGAACTTTTGTGCTTCATAAGGAATTTGAAGGGAATTGATAGAACCTCATAACCCACAGTAGAATGGGGTTACAGAAAGGAAGAACATAAATATTGTGGGAGAAACAAGAGAAATGTTGCATGATCAGGGCCTACCGTTGCATCTGTGGGTGGAAGCATGCAATACAACAGTATTTATGTAGAACATAAGTCCTCATCGAATACTTGGGATGAGTACACCAGAGGAAGATTTTTCAAGTAAGAGACCTGATGTGTTGCATTTTAAAATTTTTGGTTCATCATTTTATTTCCATGTGACCAAATTAGATGCCAAGAAGAAGCTAGAGCCAACAATTGTGTTGGGGATATTTGTGGGGAACACTGATACACCTCACAACTATTAGGTGTAATTGCTAGTACACAAGATGATAATGGTCATAAGAGATGTGAAATTCGATGAAGAGAAGGCCATGCAAATTTCCGTTGAGAGGGAGATTCAATTACATGCAGTTTAGGAGTTCTTGGCTCCAAAAGAAGAAACTCAAGATGCGGAGTAGCCACAAGCAGAGGTGTAAAGAGTTGAAGAACCCACTCATGCAGAGACATACCGAGATAGAAGGAAGCACACCAGAGAGGCTGACAAAGTTGTTGCTTGATGCTAGAGAGAATGTGGGAGCACCCACATCATATTGCAGGAAGAGAAGGTCCCTAGAGCGGTACACTGGCTACATGTCTATTTTGAGTGAAGGTGTAGAGATAGAGCCATCCTCTTTTGAGGAAGCAGTGCAGAAATGAATTTGGGTTGATGCCATGGTTGAGGACTATGACTCAATTATCAGAAACAGTGCATGGGAAGTTATCCCAAGATTGAAGGGGAAGTCAGTTATAGGATCTAGGTATATCTACAAGGTGAAGCAGGAAGCAAATGGGAGTGTCGAGAAGCACAAGGCCAGGTTTGTGGCCAGAGGGTTTTCTCAGGTGGAGGGGATTGATTATGATGAGACCTTTGCACCATTCACAAGGTAATCATTAATCGGATCCATCCTTTGACTCTTAGCGTAGATGGGATGGAAAATACATCAGATGGATGTAACACTAGTACAAAATGTCTAATTAGTTACTAAAAAAAACCACTAAAATTTGCATATAAACAACTATTTTTCGGTTGGTGACCAATAGTAGCTAATTTAAAGTATCGTATAACGTGACCAAATTTTATTTGTTTTTAGCTTAGTCATTAATTGGTTGTCTCAACTTTATTGTCTAGTAGTATATTTAGTCATAAATTGTTTCATTAATTTAGTCATTGACTTAGTAATTAATTACCACAATTAATGACCAAATATACAACAAAATATATTACTAAATGATCACCTGAAAAAACCAATTAATGACCAGAATGTTGGTCATGTTATAAGATACTGTAAATTAGCTACTAATAGTCATATATAAGCAAATTTTAGTCATCGTTTGAAACCAATTAATGACCAAAGAAGTATGAATAAATTTTGTTTGTGTTATAAGATACTATAAATTAGCTACTAATAGCCATACATATGCAAATTTTAGTCATCGTTTGAAACTAATTAATGACCAAAGAAATATGACTAAATTTTGGTCGTGTTATAAGATACTGTAAATTAGCTACTAATAATCGTATATATGCAAAATTTAGTCATCATTTGTAATTACAAATTTATCATTTGTAGTAGTTATTTATCTTTTTTTGGTAGTTTCATATTCATTATATAAATTATTACTTTAGTAGTTTATATTCATTTCATTTACTTTTATTAACAATCATTATAAGCAACTAATTTTGTCGTATGTTCATTTTATTTGTGTTCATCATTAATAAACATAAATTAATAATTTAGTAGTTTTAGAGTTATTTTATTTGTTCATTATTAATCAACATAAATTAATTAGTATGATTTAGCAACTAAACTAAAATAATAAAAAAAGAAAAAAAAAGTGTACATGTTCATCTAATATGAAAACCCAAAGTTACATATGTTAATTACAATACTAAATAATATCAAGTGCAATTATAAATAATTTCAACCACATAAACTATATTATATGAATATCAAGTATTACAATATGAGTTTCCAACTTAATATTGGTTGGACTACAATTTAGACATGAAATATTGTTTCATCACTTCAAAATATTATCATTTTGTTTCCAAGGCATTGTAGGTGAATTCACCAACTCTGAAGACTTGACCATCAATCTCTATTTGTGTGTCTTATGCGGGATATTGGCTCTACGAGTACCACTAGACCAGTTTTCTTCTCTCTTTATTTAATTTTGATTTTGTCACTCCAGTGTTATTGTTCTCCTCTTTCTTTAATTCCCGCTTCTTACCATCAATATTGAGTTCCTTTTCTGAAAAAGAAAGAAGATACAATGAAAATTATAAGACATGAAAGACAATTAACTTTGGAATATAAAATAAAGTAGACTATAAAATATTTATACGATATATGCCTCAACATCAACAATATTATCAATTTCATTTTTCCCCATAAACTCGAACAAGTCATAAACTCGAACAAGTTTTTTTCAATTGGGAAATAGTGGCTTCTATGTGGCCAGATGACCTATCACTAAACAAAGCAAATAAAACATCACCATAGAAAATGACACTTTAGTAAAATTAGTATTCAAACTTCAAAGAAATATTAGGCACAATCATTCCAACTAAGTTACATGCTATAAATGTCAAGTTGTAGACTACTTATACAATGTTGGAGTGCAGACAGAACTCCTAGAAAATGCCAAAGCTAAGTCTAGAATAAAATGAAATGAGGTAAAAAAGGTACAATAATAGGATAGCCTCATATACATGTATATAACCGGATAATGTTGAAGGATAAGTGAATATGTCCAAGGCTAAAGGTCGATGATATCAAGCATGCCCAAGTATGATGAGCATTTCTTCAGAAAATAACTACTATTTGGGTTCATTATCACATATGAATAAGCCAACTAGTCTATATAAAATTATTAATGTTTTTCTTATATTTATGGATCACTACAATATAAGTGGATAAATTGCAAAGACAAGTCACCTGTGGTACAATATATTAGCTATGATTTGGAGCAAATTTCCAACATTGAAAATATGTAGCAATCACCACTAGTATGTTGGGAAAAATAAGGAGATGGGAGGGGGGGTGAATCAATATTTATAACTCACTATAAACGTTTACTTTTTTCTTTACTGATTTTTATACGTGACTTTAATGAACTCAAATAGTGTATACACGCAGCTATCTTTAAGCAAACTTGCGTATGTCCAGAGATCTTATTATGCAGATAATTATTTACTTAGATCAGTGCATCATTTATTCATTAGATGTTTAGTAAGAAGTAAGCATGTGCAGTAAGAATAGAATAAATCATCACATAAGAAACACACATGAACACCATGATTTGAGGTGGAAACCCAATTCAGGAGAAATCCATCGTTGCTGTCGTCTCTATCTTCAATATTTATTATAAATAAAACTGCTTACAATATTGTACTGGCGCAGACTCATACCAACACACAGGCACCCACCTGCAAAAGGCTGCAACCTTCTCTTGTTTTCCAGCATCTACTGGAAGGGAGCTCCAACCCCCTGATCTCGTTTACCAACTACTACTAGAAGGGAGCTTCAACCCCCTGATCTCATTTACCAACCACTCCTAGAAGGGAGCTACTACCTCGTGATCTCATTTACCACCAACCACTGGAAGGGAGCTACGACCCCCTTACTGAAGGCTTCGACCCTCAGCGCCATTGCAGACCACTTTTCATCAATTTTTACACTGGATCCAACAACTTCAACACAACACAACTTGTAGGCCTATTTTCATTAGATTTTCAGACTGGACCCACTCTACACATTTAAGCTTAAGGAACACACATCAAACTGAAACTCATAACCATATCAAATCATTAATCAACGAACCAACCACTGATTTTTAATCATAGTCAACTAGCAGCATAACCAGTATTCAAACAAAGCATATCTGTATGAATACATCATTGGCATACAACAATAATACAACAAAACATATCAGAATTTCCTTCCGCACACTTCAAAAAAACCCTAGATTCTATATGCACTTTTGCTGAAACGAATCTGCGTATATACATGCTTTCACAGAGACGAATCTGCGTATAGATCTGCAAACATTACAGGACAACGGAACTCTTTAGAATAGATAATCAACTTAGATCTTGCCCTTCACTTCAGTAAACATTCACCAGATTACAGATCTAATCATTTCATAAACAGATCTAGAAAATACATTGTCATTTCAGGTCTAGAGATCCTCATCCATCATTGTATTCATAAGTGAATTATTATTTCAGATCTATCAATAAACTGTAACCCATTCCATGTAGATATACTTTAGAGTGAAGTATTCATTAATACCCAAACACATGCACACCATGCACTATGATCTTCTTCTCCTTATATACTTTTAGCCTTTACCAATACCATGAGCCAAAACCACACAAGTGCCGATGGTATTCTTGGATGGAATCAAATAGATGACACAATGCTCAATAATGTGGGCTAATACCATGGTAATTCCCCTTGGTATCATAATTTTACAATGCAAAAGGCATACATGACTTTTCTTCTTCGTACCTGCCTGTATACGCGACTTCTCTTCATGATAACTGCGTATATACTAATTCTGGATGTATACGCGGGTTGCCTATATACCAAGTAGCGTATACATTGCCTTCATACGTGGGTTGCCTTCATCAAACCTGCATATACATTGTGACATATTATATTTATCATTTCTCAGATCCTAACTGGATTGCCTTTCTTTGTCACTTCTGAACTGACTTGTAGATACATCATTTTTACATATTTAACAAATAGGTTTCTTATCAAAAGGCAACTTAGCAAGTAGGTTTCCATCAAGGACAACTTCATCAAGTAGGTTTCCATCAAGGACAACATATTGCACCATATTGCCAAGAATCTCCCCCTTTGGATTTGATGGCAACCATGATGGTGTTTGATCACCACAACAGATAGATACATTAATCATAACCATTATTCAAACACCAAGATACTCTCCCCCTTTGAAATCAAGGGCAAAGGGTAGATCAATACCAAAACAAGGTTTCTCTTTCCTTGTAGAAAGTAGAGCTATGCAGATTTGATATGCATTGTATTTACCATGATCCCCCTGAGTCCATGCTGAACCTTCAGACAGATTTTTCAATGAAGTATATGACTGTATAACTCAATCGAGTATGACCTTTCCTAACATCAAGGACCCATACTTACATCAATGATCCAACCAAGTGGAATTACATATTTGAATAACCTACCTAACCAAGTGGGTTTACAATTTTGACTCAACTACCCAACCAAGTGGGTTTACAATTTTTAACAAGTCCTTATATGACTAAATATAACAATTTTACACCATAGGTCTTAACATGACCTTTTCATCAAATTACAGATATGACTTTGTATAACCAAGACCAAAAGACCTCAAGAGAGAGATCATATTTCAGAACCATCATAATGCTAACAATGCATTATTCACAGCAAGGCTAATGCTCCCCCTAAGCCTGAGCATCCTGAACACCTTCACCAACCAATTCATCAAAGCATCTTCATCAAGTGGATAATCAAAACTTAATATCATATCAACAGATATAACCATCAAAATCAGATCAAGAAAATTATTACTGTCAGTAGCATATCAGAAAATGTTCTTGAGTTTGCCTCACTGTTTTTCTTATTAGAGAAAAACATACACAACTGTCACCATTGGAACTCATGTGTATACGCGGATTTAGTTCATGAAACCTGTGTACAGAAAGTGAACTACTGAAAATTTCACAACACCATCTCCTCCTGGATTTATACATTATGTACCTGTCTTCTATTGTCACATTAGATGCACTATTAGAAATAAACACAACCAGAATTACCAAACCAACCATGGGAATCACCATATATTTCTCCCCCTGTGATGATACATTACTGATTTCTATAATGTATCTCACATCACTCCTGTAGTCATTATGAGAAGAAAACTTTAGAAACAGATGACTGCAGTAGGGTCAATATTCCCTACGTTTTTTTACCGGTGCTTCTTCTTTTTCCAGCTTTGATTGAAATTTCTTATTGTGTGCTGGAAATTCTCCAATTTCTCAGATCTATTCATCATACTTAACCTGCAATTAGTGGAATTATGCCCAAATGAGTTACAATAGAAACAACATCCATGAAAGCATCCTTTCTTTCTTGATCTATGCAATTCTTCAATGACCAGATCCCTTTCTTTTGGGAAATTATCATCATCCATGGTACATGTCATGACCATTTGCAAATCTTGATCAGAATATTCTTCTTCCTCATTTGACAATCCATTATTATCTTCGTTTGTATAATAAATCCTTCCTTTTTCAACCTATTTCCATTTATCATGATTTTCCTTAGAAGGACATTTAGCAGCATAATGACCAACTCTACCACAAGAAAAACACTTGAAGGGAAGCTTACCTCTGAATCTTCCAGTACTTGGTTGAAGTCTTCTCACAAAATTTGCTTCTTCTTCTTCTTCTAATATATAACTTGATTCCTTGAGAACTTCCATTTCTTTTCCTTTTTCACATGCCTTAAAAGCAACTTCTCTGACTTGTGAGGGACCTCTTCTTCTCATTTCAAAAGCAGTCAGGATACCATGTAGTTGAATAATAGTAAGAGTTTGCAGATCCTACTTTTCTTCAATAGCTGACACTTTTGACTTGAGCTTTGGAGTTAGATATCTCAATATATTTTCTATTAAAGTTGAGTCTTTTATATCTTCACCCATATTCCTCATAGAATTCACAATCTCATCTAATCTTAGGAATAAAATTGCAATACTTTCATCATCATGCATTATGAAATTTTCATATTGCATTCTAAGAGTTTGAAGTTTGGCACTTTTTACCTTTTCATCACCTTCATAGCTCTGAATGATCTTGTCCCATATTCCTTTGATAAATTCAACTGCATAACTTTGACAAATTCTGTTTCTGACAGACTCCCTAATAAAGCATTGACAACTTTTGCATTGATTTCATGTCTCTTCCTTTCTACTGCATCTGTAGGAACACTTGCTAGATACTGGTAACCTCCTTCCATGATTCCCTATACGTCTGCTCAAGACTTTGAAAATAATCTCTTGTTCGTATACTCCTATGGTGGCTTGATAAAAATTACTCCTTCATGACTTCCCATTATGACAGATCTCCTTCAAGTGATCAAGCTTCTTCAAAAGGACTTGCTGTTGTGTAACCAACTCTAAAAAGAGAAGAAAAGAGATATCAACGCCTTAGAAATAAGCCACTTCGAGGGGGCAACCTCCAATACATTACATGAATGAACAATTCTTGGATGATACAATTCACAAAACCTCCTTTCTATATATGGGAGTCCATGGGGCCATAATGTAATCCTAGTGGGCCACAATGTAATCCTAGCCGACCTAACAATAATAATTTAAGGGCACAATAATAACAAAATGAGGGTTACAAGGGTTCAATAATAACAATAAGGGGGTTACACTAACAATAATAAGGGACTATACTAGTGATATAGGGACCTAACATGCCCCTCTCCTTCAAAAAAGTGTTGTCCTCAACGCTTGAGTAGCTCCGGGTGCTTCTGTATAAAATTCTCATCCTCCCATGTAGAATCTTCAGTGGGTAAGTTCTTCCACTCGATGAGATACTCTGAAATTGATCGATTCCGTAGCTGTCGAGTTCTTGTTTCCATGACCGCTTCAGGTTCCAATATGATTTTTCCTTCCTCATCAAGTTCTGGCAATATTGTTTGAACCGGAAGATTTTCACCTATAACCTTCTTTAAGCATGAAACATGGAAAACTAGATGTACTCGCGAAGAAGCAGGAAGCTCCAATTTGTATGCCATAGTACCAATCTTTTGCAACACCTTTAAGGACCATAGTACTTTGGCGATAATTTATTATCCTTCTTAGCTTGCTTGAGGGACATTTGTTTGTATGGTTGTAGCCGTAAAAATACCCAATCTCCTACATCAAAACTTCTCTCGCTGCGATGTTGATCTGCCTGTTGTTTTATTCGATTTTGTGCCAAATTCAGGTTATCCTTTAAGAGTTGGAGAACTTCTTGCTGATGCTCGATGTGATCTTCCACTGCTTGAACCTTCGAATTTTCCCTTAAAGATGATGTGATCGATGGTGGATGATATCCATAAAGTGCCACAAATGGGGTCATTTTTGCTGCAGTATGGAAGGAAGTGTTATACCACCATTCAGTGAGAGGTAACCACTTGACCCATTGTGTTTGTTTATCAGATACAAAACAACGAAGATATCCTTCCAAAAATTTATTTAGGATGATAAGATGAGCTATGAGCTAATTGAGTACCCAAACAAGAAAATAACTCCGTCCAAAAATTTCCAGTAAAAATGGGATCTCTGTCGCTCACAATAACCCTTGGGCTTCCATGTAGCTTTTGAATTCTATCCATAAATGTAGTAGAAACTGTAATTGCTTTAAATGGATGAGATAAAGCACAAAAGTGTGCATACTTGGTAAGTCTATCAACTACCACCATGATGACACTCTTTCCTTCGGACTTAGGTAAACCTGTGATAAAATCCATTGAAATCTCCTCCCAACGTTGACCTGGAATGGATAAAGGTTGTAGAAGTCCTGGGGTCTTAATTGTTTCCACTTTATTCTGTTGGCAAACCAAACATTCCGCCACAAACTTTCGAATATCAGATTTAAGGCCATCCCAAAAAAATTCTTTCTTCACCCCGTGGTAAGTTTTTAAAAATCCTGAGTGTCCTCCTAAAGGAGAAGTGTGCAATTCCAGAAGAATCTTTTGTTTTAGTTGGGAATTTTTACAAAGATATAAGCGATCTTTGTACCATAAGGAATCATTTTTCCAACTAAATGTATCAGATGTACTAGGATCTTGCTGCAACTTTTGAATGAGTGTCCATACATCTTTGTCCTTCTTCCATTCATCTCGTGCTTCGGTTATCCAATCTGGTTGGATAATAGAAATGGCACAAAGCAATGCTTCCACCTCTTCATTCTTTCTTGAGAGTGCATCTGCAACAACATTCAACTTTCCTTTTTTGTAGATTATTTCAAAGTCGTAACCCAACATCTTTGTGACCCATTTTTGCTGTTCTTCTGACGACAGTCTTTGTTCCAAAAAGTGTTTAAGACTATCATGATCAGTTTTTACCTTGAAGTGTCTTCCCATTAGGTAAGTTCGCCATTTCTTTAGTGCATGTAGTATTGCTAACATTTCCTTCTCATAAATAGGTTTCTGTAAATACTTTCCTTTGATTGGACGACTTTCAAAAGCAATGGGTCTTCCTTCCTGCATTAAAACTGCACCAATTCCATTTCCTGAGGCATCACATTCCACAATAAAGGTTTATGTGAAGTCTGGTGTAGCTAAGACCGGTGCTAGGCACATTGCCTCTTTAAGACGTTCAAAGGCCTTAGTTGCTTCAGGAGTCCATGAAAATGCATCTTTCTTCAATAATGTTGTTAGAGGTGCCGCTATTCTCCCATAATTCTTAACAAACTTGCGATAATACCCTGTTAACCCGAGAAATCCTCGCAACTGCTTTATGGTTGTGGGAACTTTTCATTCCTTAATGGCTTTAATTTTGTTAGGGTCCACTTTAACACCCTCGTGAGATACAATATGACCCAGATATTCCACCTCTTGTACTCCAAAGAAACATTTGGACTTTTTTGCATATAATTGTTTCTCCCGCAATAGTTTGAGCACCCTGTCAACATGTTCAACATGATCCTTCCAAGACCTGCTGTAGATTAGTATATCATCAAAAAATACTAGCACAAATTTTCTAAGGAAGGGTTTGAAAATGGAATTCATCAACCCTCGAAATGTAGAAGGTGCATTGGTAAGGCCAAAAGGCATGACCAAAAATTCATAATGACCCTCATGAGTTTGAAATGTTGTTTTTGGAATATCTTCAGTCTTCATTCTAATTTGATGATATCCTGAACGAAGATCCAACTTGGTAAAATAAATTTCTCCATGTAATTCATCCAATAATTCATCAATCACAGGAATGGGAAATTTGTCTTTAATGGTGAGCTTATTGAGCTCCCTATAATCTGGACAGATTCGCCATGATCCATCCTTCTTGTGTACCAATACTACTGTTGAGTCTCAAAAGTGTTTTCCATATTCATACATATTTCCATTATGTCATAACCATCTAGCTCTTATTTCATAGCCATCTGACCTAAAGCCCTACATCAAATAACCATTTTTCATAAATATATGGGTTAGGATCCTTGTTTTCCAAAGTTATTTATTTTATGTATTTAAAGTGAATTTATGATTATAAACTAGAAAATTAACATAGTTTCATATATCTATATATGTGTTGTGAGTTTTGTGACATGTGTAGGTCAAAAAGGAGATTTCTAGAAGACCCTTATGTGGCACTCTAAGGCCAAATTCGAATTTGATTGGAGAAGATCATGGGATCATGAGAACATGTGTCTCACTTCCTTGTTGTATTGAAACTCTAAGAGGATATGTGTCTCACTTCCTTGTTGTATTGAAACTCTAAGAGGATATGTGTCTCCTTTCTTAAGTTGTGTTGAAATTCTAGAAAGACATGTGTCTTATCATTTCCTATTTTGATTGTAACTCTAGAGTTGGAGGGAGAGATTCATGAACTCTCATTAATGAGATGACTCCTCATATTTTGTATAAATAGGAGAAGCTTTCTCCTATCATGGTTAATGAGGAAGTAATGAAGAAGTAGGAGAAAATAGGAGTATTTTGTAACAAAGTTCAAGATGGAATGGGATGTAGATTTGTGAGATTTTCAATAAAGAAATTCAGTTCTTTGATGATGTTTTGATTACAACTTTAAGGAGCTGAAGGACTTCACCAAATTGGTAGCAGAGAGCCCATTCTATCCAAGGAGGCTTCTACATGCTTTCTAGATAAGTAGCTTTTAATTCATGTCTTGCATTATTTGTTTAACTAAAATATCCTCATCATCTTACAATCATTCTTTTTCTTAAAATGCTCTTCCAAAATATCATAATTAGATGAAAGAGATTTGGTTGTATTATGTTGAGTTAATTAGAATTTTCTGTTTTGCAATTAGATTATAAGATCCTCATCATCTTACAATCATTCTTTTTCTTAAAATGCTCTTCCAAAATATCATAATTAGATGAAAGAGATTTGGTTGTATTATGTTGAGTATCTTAGTTGCCTTTACGTTTCTGAAGTTGAATTTGTAGTTGTTTTTATTAACTACTGTAGTTATACTCATTCTAACTCTTCCACAAGAATAAGCTCTTCCAAAAGATTATAATGATGAATGGGAAATGGCTATAGTATTGTAGGATTAGAAGTTGAATTCGTAGTTGCTTTTATTAGTTACTGTAGTTATACTCATTCTAACTCTTCCACAAGAAGAAGCTCTTCCAAAAAATTATAATGATGAATGGGAAATGGCTATAGTGTTGTAGGATTTAATTGTAATTTCTTTTTTTTCACTATCACAGTTACACTTGTTCTAAACACTCTTCCAAAAGAAGGAACTCTTCCAAAATACCAATCATGATGGACAAACAGACTGTAGAATTCCATAGACTAGTTGCATGTTAATTCAGTTAGAGCACTCCGGAGGTAGATTACATAAAAACAATACGAAAAACACATACAACGAAGTAAGGAAGAGGTCACTTAAGCACATATAGTGCACCACACTTCATCAGTTTACTAGCCCGGGTTGATAATTTATGTTAGCAATTTAGGACGCTAAATTGACTACACATTTTGGCGCCGTTGCCGGGGAAGTGTAATTAGGAGACCTTATTTCTTACATCTAAAAAAAAAAATTAATAATTCTTGAGTATGCTCTCCTCCTGCACTTTGTGTGATCTGGAGGATCAGAAAAAGGATTGTTATGTAAAAAAAAATTAATAATTCTTGAGTATGCTCTCCTCCTGCACTTTGTGTGATCTGGAGGATCAGAAAAAGAATTGTTATGTGAAAAAAAAAAAAAAGGAGACAAAATAAAACTTCATCATTTCAATTGATTCAACAATTTAAAAAAAAAAATTATTTTCATGAAAAACTTTGATTTCAATAAATTGTTTTGTTTAATGAATATATATGTGTATTTTTAAATTTTTGAAAATATAACATACATAATTTTATTAACAAATCAATATAAAAAAAAAAAAAAAACTCATGGAAATAAGACCCATGCATACGCATGAGGCCATTCTTTGGCTTGACTTTACGCATATATGCAAACTTTCAATCCACACAAAGACTCATGCACTGCAATTTAAAAAAGAAAAGAAAAAGGAACCTTCTCTTTTTCATATTCATTTTTCCTCAAACAACAGTTATTAGAAATCATTTAAAAAAAAAAAATTGCACACAATGAATGTATATCACATGAAGAAACTGTTGATAAGGAAAATATTGCAAATTTTTGATGAGAAGAAGATTGCAATTTGCTGATGAAGAGAAAATTACAAATTCAATTGTAGGGACATACAATGGAAGTGTATCATATGAAGAAATTGCTGATGAAGAGAAGATTTCAGACTGTTGATGAAGAGAAGATTGTAGATTCCATTGCAAGTAATTGGAATGAGAAAGATCAATCTGAACTTCTCTGTGAGATACAAGCCATTACACTTCAAAACCTGCAAAATAAAAACAAATCAAACCACAAGTAATTGCCAGAAAACGAAATGCGTCATTGTAAAAAACACCCGATTTTAAAACGAATTTTCTGAGCAAACCAGGACGAATTAGAAAAAACTAAAACATGGGTTTTTTCGGGAACGGGGTGAATTAGGTAATCTTATAAGAACTTTCTGAAATTCGCAGCCATTTGGGAGAAATTCAGGGTTCTTCGGAGCACTAATTTGCAGTGTGCGTGAGAGAAAAATGTTTTTTTTATTATGAAAACAGTCACGGTTTTGAGAAATAATCAAGGAACTAATTTCCTTACTTGAGGGAAAATGTGGCAGAATTCATGTGTGGTGGCACATGATGAATGACAAATGGATCATTTGAGGCAAACACATTATCACATGTGCATCAAATGCAAGTTGTATAAATTGAAAAGGACTCTGCCTTCATCTCCTTCATAGTTAGGAATTTGACTTTAGAAATTTCAAGCTTTTTATTTTTATTTTTATTTTGCATGAAAGAGGCATTGGCATGACTTTGTTTCAAAAATATTCATAAGGACAATTATTTCATCCATGCTTTATTTCATTTAAAAAAAAAAAAAAACAAAACAAAATTAAAAAAAAAAAAAATTAAAAAAAAAAAAAAAATTGAATCAATGAAATGAATAAGTTATTTGCTCACTTTTCTGAAGGTATTGATTAATTTTGGACTGATGATGAAAGATGAATGACTAATTTTTTATTCAAGATTTTTTTTTTAGCAGCTGAAAAACCTCATTGTTCAAATCAGCCTAACGTTCTCATACAAAATCAGATTTTGATGATTTAAGTATCATTGGAAAGGTCTTAATAAGATCTACACAGTGAGAAATCCATCATTAGAGTTTGAAATGGTAAATAATGAAATAAATTGCTGAAAAGAAGCAACATTCAACTTGAGGCACTAATTCCAAAACATGTATAAATTCTTTTGATTTTTCCTTTGAGAACTTGTTTCATTAATACAAATTCTTAGTTTTGTGTGTAAATATCATAACTAGAGAGATTGATCACCTCTCCCTTTGATAATCTTACATTCCATTGCAGAAGAAGTATTAGTTTTTTTTGCAGGTTCCAGGAGGAAGGACAAATGACTACAAGAGAATGGTGTCTCTCTAAGAGACCAATTTGTTTCATAAGAGGATGATCAACAACAAAGAGAAAATATGCTGATGCAAAATCAGATCCAAACACTTGAAAAACTTTCAGATACTATTGTCTCCATCACATCCATACCTCATAATAAACCATTCACCTCATTTCACTTCATACTTTCCATTTACATTCACATCCACTTTCCATTTCCTTTTGTCCATTCATAACCCACAAATAAAAGCAAGAGGCTCATTCACATGCTTATTGCCCATTTCCATTTTCATCTTCCATTTCCATCTTCCATTTCTTGTCATTTTCATTCTGCAAATAAGCCCCGCTTTAATGCAAACTATTGAGTCTATAGTCCTTTGAGTCTAAGTTCTTTGTAAAACACCTTGAGGCTTGCATGCCTTAATGGCAAGTTCTCATGCTGACAAACAATGGGAATACATTAATGTCTCTTGTTCGTCAGATCTTCTAGGTGACTCGACATCAGCGAAATCATTCGTACCTAGCAAGATGTGTTTGGGCATCTTGACTCTCATTGTCATCAATGGTGAGAGTTCTCGTGTTGACTAGTGGCATCCATTAATGGCCACTAATTCAACAATTTTCTACTATGTTCGACATCAGAACATCTTTTCACATAGTAGGAATTGTGCCAATGAGTTTTGAAGACATGAAGACTATTATTTTCAGCATTTTGGAGCAGATTCAGCAAGTTTTAGTAGGAGCAATAAAAAGTCATCTCATCTTTTTATCCATGACTCCTCTTGTTCAGCCACTTGAAGAAGAATATGATCAGAATTTTGCAGCCACCACACATACACAACTCATCCACATTTAAGGTAAGTGAAGGTATGTTGTTTTCTAATTTTTAGTCATGTAATTCATTGGAATGCTAAAATTGTAACTTTGGAAAAATTTCTCACTCCCTTTTTCACATTGTCATATCTTTAGTTGGGGGGAAGGGACATCATTTCATATCCACATGTCATACACTATCACACATTTTCATTTCATTTCCATCCACATATATTTTCCAACCAACTATTGTTGCAACATGATCCAAAAGATTATATGCCTTGCAAATGATCAATTCATTGATGAAGTAATTGATTGTAAATGTTTTCATGAACTTTGATGCAACAAAGAAAATAAAGCATTGTTACACAACAACCATTGCTCAAAAAGAATTGGTTGTCACACAAGAACCAACCATTAAAAAAAGGGGTTGCAATCAAGTGTATTATACTTTGCCAAAAAGAAAATATCAAGAAGCAAAGTTTGGAACGAATTTATATGAGTCAAAGATCAACTCATGGACAAATGAATCATTGCAATAGTTGCATGAGGACATGCAACAACTTCAGTTGGGGGGTATGTTGAGTCTCAAAAGTGTTTTCCATATTCATACATATTTCCATTATGTCATAACAATTTAGCTCTTATTTCATAACCATTTGACCTAAAACCCTACATCAAGTAACCATTTTCATAAATATATGGGTTAGGATCCTTGTTTTCCCAAGTTATTTATTTTATGTATTTTAAGTGAATTTATGATTAGAAACTAGAAAATTAACATAGTTTCATATATCTATATATGTGTTATGAGTTTTGTGACATGTGTAGGTCAAAAGGAGATTTCTAGAAGACCCTTATGTGGCACTCTAAGGCCAAATTCGAATTTGGTTGGAGAAGATTATGGGATCAAGAGGATATGTGTCTCACTTCCTTGTTGTATTGAAACTCTAAGAGGATATGTGTCTCACTTCCTTGTTGTATTGAAACTCTAAGAGGATATGTGTCTCCTTTCTTAAGTTGTGTTGAAATTCTAGAAAGACATGTGTCTTATCATTTCCTATTTTGATTGTAACTCTAGAGTTGGAGGGAGAGATTCATGGACTCTCATTAATGAGATGACTCCTCATATTTTGTATAAATAGGAGAAGCTTTCTCCTATCATGGTTAATGAGGAAGTAATGAAGAAGTAGGAGAAAATATGAGTATTTTGTAACAAAGTTCAAGATGGAATGGGATGTAGATTTGTGAGATTTTCAATAAAGAAATTCAGTTCTTTGATGATGTTTTGATTACAACTTTAAGGAGCTGAAAGACTTCACCAAATTGGTAGCAGAGGGCCCCTGCTATCCAAGGAGGATTCTACATGCTTTCTAGATAAGTAGCTTTTAATTCATGTCTTGCATTATTTGTTTAACTAAAAGATCCTCATCATCTTACAATCATTCTTTTTCTTAAAATTCTCTTCCAAAATATCATAATTAGATGAAAGAGATTTGATTGTATTATGTTGAGTTAATTAGCATTTTCTGTTTTGCAATTAGATTAAAAGATCTTCATTATCTTACAATAATTCTTTTTCTTAAAATTCTCTTCCAAAATATCATTATTAGATGAAAAAGATTTGGTTGTATCATGTTGAGTATCTTAGTTGCCTTTACGTTTCTGAAGTTGAATTTGTAGTTGTTTTTATTAGTTACTGTAGTTATACTCATTCTAACTCTTCCACAAGAAGAAGCTCTTCCAAAAGATTATAATGATGAATGGGAAATGGCTATAGTATTGTAGGATTAGAAGTTGAATTTGTAGTTGCTTTTATTAGTTACTGTAGTTATACTCATTCTAACTCTTCCACAAGAAGAAGCTCTTCCAAAAGATTATAATGATGAATGGGAAATGGCTATAGTGTTGTAGGATTTAATTGTAATTTCTTTTTGTTCACTATCACAGTTACACTTGTTCTAAACACTCTTCCAAAAGATCCTTATGATGTCCAAGGCATGACTGTGATCTTGAACGTTTTAGTTGTGTGTTTTCACTAAGTACCATCGCTGTTCTTGCTCTTAAACGCTTGTCCAAAATATCATAATGACGAGTGGGAGATGGCTATGATATCTTAGTTTTTCATTGCTTTCAGTCTTTATGCTTGCATTTGCACTCAATTACACAATCAGGATTGTTCTAAAAACTCTTCCAAAAGAAGGAACTCTTCCAAAATACCAATCATGATGGACAAACAGACTGTAGAATTCCATAGACTAGTTGCATGTTAATTCAGTTAGAGCACTCCGGAGGTAGATTACATAAAAAAAATACGAAAAACACATACAACGAAGTAAGGAAGAGGTCACTTAAGCACATATAGTGCACCACACTTCATCAGTTTACTAGCCCTGGTTGATAATTTATGTTAGCAATTGAGGACGCTAAATTGACTACACAAATCCACAGGAGTGCAGAAGAACTTTGACTAGGTTGAATTATACCCGCCTCTAACATTTCTGCAATCATACGTTCAATTTCGCTCTTTGGAAGTAAGGATATCTATAAGGCCTGATGTTTGGAGGAACACTTCCTGGAATCAAATGAATAGCATGATCATGATCACGAATAGGTGGGAGTCCTTGGGGAGTTTCAAACACCTTGGAATGATTGTCCAAGACTTGTTGGAGATCTGCAGAAATAGATGATTTTGATGTTGGAACTTCTAGTGAGCATAATTGTGCAATTACGCCTCGCCGTTCTTTCTTTAGAAGCTTTGTCATGACATTAGAGCTTATTATCCTTCCTGGCTTCCCCGCAATACCCCGTAATTCGACTTCCTTTCTTTCTGAAAAAAATTTCAAGAAAAGTTCTTGAAAATTAAAAGCTACCGTCCCCAAAGATTGTAACCATTGTACTCCTAGTACAACATCAGCACCTCCCATAGGAATGGCAAGCATCGGACTAGTCAATACATATTCCCCCATGGTTAGCTTGATATTATGGCATTTTCCGGAGCAATTTATAGTTCCTCCATTTGCAACCATCACTTGACATTCTGGTGCTGGGTATAGGAAACAATTTAATTCCTTGGCTACCTTATAATGAATAAAATTATGGGTGCTACCTGAATCAATCAACACTATTACCGTTTTCTTCTTTATATGTCCTTCTATCTTGAGAGTTTGAGGAGTGGTAATTCCTGCCAGTGCATTACACGATATGGTCGGATTCATTTCTTCCTCTTCTAGGGCTGGTTCCCTGTGTATATCCTCTTCTTGTTCATTTTCTTCTTCTTCTTCACAATCTATGTAAAATAATTTCTTTTCAGCACACTTATGACCTTTAGTGTATTTGCTATCACAACTGTAGCAAAGCCCTTTTTCTCTTTTTTTTTCCAATTGTTGTGGTGTCAACCTTGTAGGTTGTGGAAATCTAGGCGTAGCAACACTTCCTTCTTTATAGAATTGAGTGGTAGGCTTCCTTGTCGCCATAATTTTACATTCAACTTTTCTTGCCAACCTGAATGCCTTCTCCAATGAATCAGGTTCCAAAATGGGAACTTCATGTTGGATGTTATCCTTTAAAGTGCCTAGGAAGAGATCAATCCTGTGTTCCTCTGTAAGATCAGTTACCCTTATATTCAATTTTTGGAAGTCCTCAATGTACTGCCCCACTAAACCCTTTTGTTTGAGATTTATCAATTGGGTAAAGAAGGTGTTGCTCTTTGTATCCTCATAATGTGCTATCATTTCCTCCGTAAAAATTGACCAAGTGACAATTTTTTTACTGGAGCAAAGCCATTGATACCATACAAATGTATTTTGTTCTAAATGTAAAGTTGCAATGCGTACCTTTTGTGTGTTTTGCACGTTATGGAGATCAAAATATAGCTCCATCTGTAGTATCCATGTTACCGGATCCTTTCCATCAAACTTCTTCATATCCATTTTTGGAATATGGTGGTTCTTCCCGCCAACATTCGAGTTTATGAAATCATGATTAACATTTATTTTGTTCTCATCATGAGGTTCTTCTCCTATATTTCGGCCATTAGGAATCATTTCTGGTTTTAAGCTTGTCATCAAGCCTTCCATGTATGCTTTTATATCACTCTTCATGTTTTCCATGTTGTCTTTCATGTCATCCATCTTAGCTTCCACGCCATCCATTTTAGCTTCCATGCCTTTCTTCAAACCGTCCATCTTCACTTCCATGCCTTTCTTCAAAACTTCCATTTCATTTTTTGTTGCTCTTTGCGAGAGTGAAAACCGTTGCATTTGCTCTTGTAATTTTGATAGATCATGTTGCAATTCTTCATCTTCATGAGTCATAGTAGAGCCTTCTGAAGGCTTAATGGGTGTTGAATTATTTTTAGGGGCCATTTTAAAATCCAATATTGATATCTATTCTACAAGTTTCCCTTGGAATCAATTCAACTTGATTCTTCAAACAAGACTTATGTAGTTCAGAAAAAAAAAATACACACCTTTTACTAGCGTTTAGGAGCTCGATATTGAAATTGAATTATCTCTGTAATTGAAAATCTTCGATATCTCAAATTCAGCCCTGTAGTAGCCCTCTAAAGCTTCTTTCAAATTCCACAGGTCTGACCTGATTTGGATTCTCCAAGACAAATTTGTGTCCAATCTCCCACAATGACCTAATTTTGGACTGGTTCAGTAGAGAGAACTTGTACGACTTGCCACGTGTCACTGTTTTGTTCTTTGTCTCTGAAATTGATATCCAAGAAACTACAGGCCGTGTACTTGCGACCACTTTTGACAGCACTCCAATCCAATCTCCAGAGAGAGAGTTATTGAACTTTTCCCACGATCACCTCTTTGAGATGAAATTCAGGAGCCTGAAAAAGCACTACCTTCCACAGATCATATCTCCAAAAATATTGCGAACCAAGATCTGAAATTTTTTGACGAATTTCCTCAAGATTTCAGCTTCACACCATATGAATTTCAGATTCTGAACCTTCGTAGAAAAATTTTTATAGCAAAAATTCCACGATGACCTGTTTAGGAGCTTGAAAAAAGGCCTAACTTCCACAGATGATATCTCCGAAAATATTGCGAACCAAGCTCTGAAATTTTTATACAATCTTCCTCAGGATTTCAGCTTCGCACCCTAAAAATTTCAGCTTCTGAAACTTCGTAGAAAAAAAGTTATAGCGAAAATGCCACGATGACCTGTTTGGAGCAGCGAAACCCTAGAATCCAAAGCTCTGATACCAAATGTTGTGTAACCAGCTCCAAAAGAGAAGAAAAGAGATATCAACGCCTTAGAAATGAGCCACTTCGAGGGGGAAACCTCCAATACATTACATAAATGAACAATTCTTGGATGATACAATTTACAAAACCTCCTTTCTACATATAGGAGTCCATGGGGCCATAATGTAATCCTAGTGGGCCACAATGTAATCCTAGCCGACCTAACAATAATAATTTAAGGGCACAATAATAACAAAATGGGGGTTACAAGGGTACAACAATAACAATAAGGGGTTTACACTAACAATAATAAGGGGCTATACTAGTGATATAGGGACCTAACACTTGTTATGATACCAATTGTTGGGAAAAGTATTGAGAGGGTGGGGGGCGGGGTGTGAATCAATATTTATAACTCACTGTAAACTTTTACTTTTTCTTTACTAATTTCTATACGCGACTTTAATGAACCCAACTAGCGTATACACGTGGCTATATTTAAGAAAACTTGCGTATTTCTAGAGATCTATTATGCAGATAATTATTTACTTAGATTAGTGCATCATTTATTCATCAGATGTTTAGTAAGCAGTAAGCATGTGCATAAGAACAGAATAAAGCATCACACATAAGCAACACACATGAACACCATGATTTAAGGTGGAAACCAAATTCGGGAGAAAACCACCACTGTTGTCGTCTTTGTCTTCAATATTTATTATAAAGAAAGGTGCTTACAATATTGTATTGGTGTAGACTCATACCAGCACGCAGGCACCCACCTGTAGCTCCAACCCCTTGATCTCGTTTACCAGTTACCACTGGAAGGGAGCTTCAACCCCTTGCTCTCGTTTACCAACCACTCCTAGAAGGGAGCTACTACCCCTTGATCTCGTTTACCAACAACCACTGGAAGGGAGCTACAACCCCCTTACTAAAGGTTTCGACTGTCAACACCACTGCAGACCATGTTTCATCAATTTTCACATTAGATCCAACAAATTCAACACAACACAACTTGTAGGCCTCTTTTCATCAGATTTTCAAATTGGACCCACTCCACACATTTAAGCTCAAGGAACACACATCAAACTGAAAATCATAACCATATCAAATCATTCTCTTAATCATTAATCAACCAACAAACCACTGATCTTTAATCATAATCAACTAGCAGCATAATCAGTATTCAAACAACCCAAATCTGTGTGAATACATCATTGGCAGACAACAGTAATACAATAAAACATATCAGAATTTCCTTCTGCACACTTCAGCAAAACCCTAGATTCCATACGCACTTTTGCTAAAATGAACCTGCGTATATACACACTTTCACAGAGACGAATCTGTGTATAGATCTGAAAACATTACAAGACTTTGAAACTCTTCAGAATAGACAATCAACTCATATATTACCCTTCACTTTAGCAAACATTCGCTAGATCACAGATCTAAACATTTCATTATTAGATTTAGAAAATACATTATCATTTCAGGTCTAGAGATCCTGATCCATCATTGTATCCATAGGTGCATTATTATTTCAGATCTATCAATAAAATGTAACCCATTCCATGTAGATATACTTCAGACTGAAGTATTCATTAATACCCAACACATGTACACCATGCACTATGATCTTCTTCTCCTTATATACTTTTAGCCTTTACCAATACCATGAGCCAAAACCACACAAGTGTCAATGGTATTCTTGGACAGAATCAAATAGATGACACAATGCTCAATAATGTGGGCTAATACCATGGTAATTCCCCTTGGTATCATAATTTTAGAGCGCACAAGGCATACACAACTTTGCTTCTTTGTACCCACGTGTATATGTGACTTCTCTTCATAATAACTGAAGTATATACTAATTTTGGATGTATACATGGGTTGCCTATATACCAAGTGGCATATACATTTCCTTCATACACGGGTTGCCTTCATAAAACCTGCATATACATTGTGACATGTTATATTTATTATTTCTCTTATCCTAACTGGATTTCCTTTCTCTGTCACTTTTGAATTGACCTGTAGATACATCATTTTGACATCTTTAACAAATAGGTTGCTTATCAAAAGACAACTCATCAAGTAGGTTTCCATCAAGGACAACTTCATCAAGTAGGTTGCCATCAAGGACAACATATTGCACCATATTTCCAACATATTAATCCCCAAAAAGGGATAATTTTGGAATGTAACTTTCAGATTCCAATTACTATATGATTCTTGAATGGAAAATCCACATTGAATTACAACACCAAACTTCCAATTTGGGGGAACACCTATGGCCATCATCAATCACTCCAACTAAAAACATCAATAATCATTATAATGAAAAGATAAAATAAGAATAGTTTTGATATGTTTTTCAGATTTACATGCAAAGCACCAATAGTTTTTTCATATTTACCATACTTGTAATTTCCAAGATATAACACATTGATTGATCTTTTACAACAAATATTGTATTCAATACAAAAACGAATTTAACATATTACAACAATACCTTCAATGTTTGATCCTCAATTAGTTCAAAATAGTTAGCACAAAAACTTCAAGAAAGAGAAACAACTATAAATAATAAATCCATCAATTAATAATCAATAAAAAAAGGATAAGATTTTTGTTGAAGCTTGATAAACAACTATAAATATTTACAATCCACTGCAACTGGTGGTGTTCTTCAAAGAGAAATACTACTTGGAGAACTTGTCTTCGAAATTCTTTGATTTATCCATGAAGCTTTTTTCTATCCTCAAAATAGAATTCACATTCAAACTTTTAGGTTTCTCAAGCTCCCCAAAGGCCTTTCCAAATGAAGCAATGAATTTCATTGATTTTCATAAAATGCTTCTGATACTGAAAAAATATAGTTTTACCATGTGATAGACAATTCAAGCAAGTAAAAAATTGTGTACAATATTTCTTAGAAGACTTCATGTTTAAAGGAAAATTTGCATATTTCAGATAGAAAAAAAAAACTCAACAGAGATGGTCAATATTACAAAACAATAGACTGGATATAAAACTACAGGTAGAAATAACAAAATCCTAATTGTAATATAGTTGATTATTATTTGAAGTGAATCCAACTAGATACATACACGTTTTCATATTCATATTTCTTTCCCATATCTTTATTGGAAGTGGAAGCTAACTTGCATGCATCTCACAAGGTTGTTTTAGCAAGGGTATATGTTGCATTATCATATTCCACACTTTATTTTCCATGAACAATCACAGTAGGCATTGGAGGAATTAGTTGCTACATCAGCTGAGTTGTCAGCTTTAACCTTATTTTTACTCGAGGTATTGATCCTTCCCCTTTCTTCTGGGTTATCAATCTCATCTTTCTCTTGTATCCAACATACGAATAATTTGGATTCAAGAAGAATAAAGATATTCATACAATGTCTTAAAATTTGAAAGTATGCAATTTTATTATTTAACTACTATTAAAATAGTGATAGGAAGACCTTAAATATAACCAAACATTTTCTGTGAAGTGGTTTGTTGCATATTCCCATGATAGCACAACATCATTGAAAATAAATGGTCAACAATTATTAAAAAAAATTCCGCTATCATGAAGATTAACTTACTCTTCATAAAGGAACATAAAAAATTTCAAACTACAAGTAATAAAAAAAAATAACACCGTTGATATAAATTCACAGAATACTCACAACAACAAAAATAAGTGAATTTTCTAGGTAGTAGCTCAAAACCTTGTAGTGGGAAGAAGCCCTCAAGCTTGAATAATATCTACATGCCAAGGAATGATTTGTGACACTTGTTTCTTACGTTTACTAATAAGAATTGCAATTGGAGCTCCAATATTTACTTTAGATAAATAGTATTGGTGTTGATATGAAATGTGGCCCCATTATTAGCAATGACACAGTTGTTGGGCTTCGCACAGTTACTGCAGATTCAATGTCTTTCATGTCTGATTGACTAGTGTGGCTAGTAATTATTGGTGCTAATCCTGAGCCAGGGAACAAAATCTCAAGGTTTCTCCCTGAAGGAATCACTTGAGAGTTTAAATCTCCATACCTTTCAGATTCACCCAAACTCTTATACATGGTAGCAAATTGCAAGGCTACAAGTCTCTCACTAGTATGAGGCCAAAACTACATTAATCTAGAATTCAAAATTTTTTGATTGAAATGATTTCTATCACCCACTACTAAAGACAACTAAATAATTTTGATAATTGATTCGACTAAAAGGTCATGTTGAGCGAGTGAGAGAGCCCTTCATCTTAGTTTCCCTTTCTATAGTAGAATTTCAATCATGTAGCATAGATTTTACACTTTCTTCAATGCACTAATTCTTTTGCTCTGCAACTCCATTTTGTTTTGGATTATATGGGACTATAATTTCTTACAGAAGGTTATAATTTCCTTGGATGTGTATTGTTACACAGTAATTTGTCACCGTCCCTACCATTCCCCGTCTCGCACAATGGAGGACCCATTTTGTGACCTGTGAACATTGTCATGCCTTGAAAACATCATCAATGCATTCCTCTAAGCATGAGCTTCAATTTCCCTAAAGACATCTCCTTGCAAAAAATCATGAAAACATCTCCTTTTGCATTGGCGCGGGCAGACAGTTCACCACTCGCGCCAATGGGGAAAATACTACAAAGAGGCCGTGCCAACTGGCGCTCTGTCCCAGAGCAGTAGTCGCGCCAGCCAATTTAAGGAGTGTTTTTTAAATAAAGATGGCGGAAGTTGTGTTTCAACAAACTCAGAAACCATTTCCTATCTTGAGTTGGGAGGTTTGGCTGCAGGAGTTCTATGGAATGGAAGTGGTTTGCCACCTCCCATGGAACCTTCCTTGGTGATAGGGCCAATCCCACAATAGTAGGGATCCCAACTCCCTCCTTGCCCATCTATAAAAGCCTGCTCAATTCCATGGCAAGCTAGTCTTGAAGTGCCTAAGCTTTGAATCTCCAAATTCCCAAGAGCCTTTGTGTTGTAAGAGCCCTCTTTCTTCCCTTAAGGCCGACTCAAGTAAGGAGACTATCGTCGAGAGACTCTGGAGAGGTTTTCCCTTTCCTTGGCGAGCTTTGCGAGACATGAACGACTGGAGACCCATCCGAAGGAGACCACGACGTCAGAACATTCGTTGTAATCTCTTTCGATTGTTATTTAATGAATGATTACGATTATGGTTCCACTCTGTTTTCGATTATGTTAATATGAGTAGTATCCTTTCTGACTAATATTTAGTTGCGTATGCTGGATTTTATGCTTGTATCTGTTTGTTTCTTGCATGTGCAGGTGTCCATCCACGGAGATCGTGGAGGATCGTGATCTGCCGAGGCTGAGGAACGGGAACGCTCTCTTCTTCAGATCATAGCATTGGATTCCAGGTAGGCCTCCATCTTTGGTCTTTTCATTCGTAACTAGGAACTTGCGTCGTAACATTTCGTGATTGTTGCTAGACCCCTGCTGGGCTAGTAGGGATCGCCTCTATCTGCAGAGGGGATTTACCTCCTCAACAATTTGGCGACTCCGCTGGGGATTGTCTAGATTTCACTGTCTCGTTTAGATTGTCTCGTTTTTTATTATTTTATGATTTTCCTTGCTTGATGAGCCTTCTGGGTTGGGTTATTTTGCTGTTTTTTGCTTCTTGGTTTGCTTAGTATACATTGATCTGCTTCTGGAGTAGTTATTTCTATTTTCGGCTGAGAAACTCGACTGGCGCACTTTTTAGCCCGACAGTCGCGCCAATTGGCGCACGTTGCTTTTGTTTAGCCCGCGCCAATTGCTTTCTGGCGCCAGTTGCAGCCTTACAGTCGCGCCACTCCTGTAAGGTTTTTGAGTTTGCTCAGTTTTGAGCTCTCTGAATCTGGTCAGTGCTTTTCTTCTTGATCTTCCGACTACCTGAGTGTGTTGGAGTCCTATTTGACTGGCAATTTGCCTCCGTCCTTTGGTTGTTTGCTTTTATCTATCGATTTCACGTTTTGAGCCCTAGGGCATCTAGTGGCTTAGTGTATCGAGCTCTCCTTGGGAGTTTTGGTGTTTCGTTTGTCCAGTCGACTTTCTGATTGCTCCTTCGCATCCTCTTAGTAGTTGTTTACTGTTTTGTTGCGATTTTTGGGTGATTTCTCATTCCTTCATTCAAACTTCGTTTCGTCTTGCTTTGGGCCTAGATTACACGGTCCATTGGAGCCTTTGAGTCCTTTCTTGGTTTTGAGAGACTTTGGTCGATTTGGGATCTGGTTGCTTGTGTCGTTGAGTGAAATTTGCTTGTTTCTCTCTCTCAATATCGTTTTTCAAGTTGTTCCGTTTGTTTTCAGTTTGTTTAGTGAATTTAACTATCAAACATTGAAAAGTACAAAAAAAATCTCTTGTGCTTTTGGTTGAATTAGTGCAAATTGAAATTTTTCGATTTTACTAGTGATTAGTGATTTGAATGAAAAGTTTTAAATTTCATTAGTTGCATTAGAGATCTCATTGTTTGTCTTCCGAATCATTTTGTTTGTGTAAAGACTCTCAACTCTCCTATAGCTAGTTTTCATTGAACAAAATGGTCTACTGTGGCATGTAGCTTTGCATTTAGGATTTTTTGAAACAATACATTCGTTAGGGCCTGAAAATTGAAACCTAATTGAAGATCAAATTTAAAATCCACTCAATTAACCTAAGGCATCATTGAAATCTAATGAAACATATTTAGAGGTCTAGGCTAGAGACGTGCTCCGGTGTCTTTAAACCTAGCAGCTGTCGTTCGCCTTTTGGCTTTAGACAGTGCTAGTACGGACTTGTGCTCCCCGTACCGTCGCGTATATAAAGGGAGACCCCTCTAGGTTTTCAATCCTTTATCCACAGGAAGCCGAGTCTGCCGCCTTATACCCGTGATACACCGAACACAGCATTCGGGGAGATTGCCTTCACGTACGGAAAGTCCTTGGTCGATTTCTGTTTCATTATTGAAACCAAGGTGTATATTGCAGTTCACGGATATTTGGTACACCCTTTGTGCCTAGTTTTTCCTGAGCAGTAATTTGGTCTTTTCTGACTCCCTAAATTTGAAAAGACCGTCAAGCGCTTGTCCTTTCATGCTTGTATCAAATTTGAAAGAGATAGAGTCATCTTTCTATCGTTTCTCGACTCTTAAAACATGAAACGATAGAGTTTCTTACTTTTCAATGTGGTAAAAATTAATCACCCACGATTACACACCCGCTTAGATATTGCTTGTTGACCGTTTGATCGTGTGCCTTGACTCTTTTTCAATCCGTGTGTGTGTGTTGGTTTTTCCTTCTCTTGTCATTTGCCACAGTGGCTGAACCCTCGTTTTCGTCTACTGGTAGTCCTTACACGGACGATTCTTCAGAGGCTTCCCAATCCTCTGTCCAACCACAACAGCCTGTTGTTTTCGACTTTCCTGACGGGGGACCATTTCTCGCTGAGCAACCCTTTGGAGGACCAGTTGAGTTCAATTGGCCCTTTTCGGACCCTGTGTCTGAATTGAGATTAGGAGTTGATTTCCTTTCTCTTACATCGGGTTCGCCTTTTGTTGCTGCTGTATTTCCTCCTAGTCCTCGACGTCTTTTGCGTGATTTAACGGCAGGATCAACCATGAGTGATTCTGGTGAGGAAATCCCAACGTTTGGTGAAGACTATCAGCTCTTCCCACGAAGATTGTTTGAGGGAGACAACTCTGAGTTGGCTGCCATGTCAACAACCAGTCCTTCTTTACCACAGGGATACAGATCTCTGGGTTAGATCATTTCCGCTGCAGCCTCTATGGGGATATCATCTCCTGCTTCGAGGCCAGCTGCTACTACACCCGGGGTGTCTCCTCAGACGCCCGTCACTTCTGTTCCCGTCCGGCTCACTGTCTGTGTGGCTGCCTCTTCTCCTATTGTCTCAGCATCTGCTACTAGGGCTGGGCCAACTCCTGAAGATGTTTATCTAGCCACTGCTATACCGGAGAACATCTCTCCGGAGGAGTATCGGTTGTCTTTGCAACAGCCGAACGCCGAGGTTGGACCGTCCTCCCAAGATCCCTACCGATCTTACTTTTCGCACTATGCACAGGATGGTACTCCCGTGTATGCTTTCTCGGGTCAGTATGATGAGCACGGGCAGATTTTGCGTCTACCCGCTCCTGAGGCTTATCTCTATGCTCAAGGTTTACCGTATAACCAGGCTTATAACCCGCAAGGACAGCCTTTCCAAGGCCAACCTACGGGCCAACCTGGCTATCTTTATGATCCACAGGGGCAGCCCATTCAAGGCTATCCTGTCGGCCAACAAGGGCCATCGTACGGTCCGCAAGGACAGTATTATAGCCCTTCTGGTCAACCTGTTCAGCCTCAGCCGGGGTATCAACCGGGACCAGTCTATGGTCCTGGGGGGCAAATCCAGCCTTCCTTACCGATGCAACCACAGTATCCTGTTGTTTCTAACGTTGCATATCAGCCAGGACCATCCTATGGTTTTGCTTCAGGTCAAACCGGTTTCCAGCAAGCACCTGGTCCTGTTCCACCACCAGGCCAACCGGCTCATCCGGTACAACCCGGTGTCCCGCCTCTAGGACAACCGGCCCATCCGGTACAACCTGGGGCTCACTTACAACCAGGTCAACCTGCGCAACCGGCGCCGCCTGTTTATCCGGGTCAACCTGGTCACTCAGGTCAGCCCTCTCAGTCGGGTCAACCTGTTCATTCAGTGCAGCCCACTCATTCCATTAACCCTGCACAACAGCCGGTTCATTCAATGCCGCAGCCAAATCAACAGCTGCGCCCTACTTATCAGGCTCTACAGGGTTCCACTTTTCAGTAGCCTACTCATCCTCAGGGTGGTTATTATCCTCATGGTCAGTCTCAACCGAACTATAACCACCCCAGAGGCTCTCAGTATTATCCTCCTCCACCCGCTTTTACCTACGCTCAGCAGCCAAATCCAAACACTGCTTATACGAGGCCGACACAGAATCAGGGTCCGTACCCTGGTTATCAAGCCCCGCACTATGGTTACCAGCATCCAAATCAGTCTGGTTATACAACCTACGCCCCCTACGGTCAGAATCCTGCAGGACAGAACCCGTGGGGGCAAGGATATTCACAACCATCGTGGAGTATGGGTACCAGACCTCATCCTGGGCCTGACATGGCAGTTAATCCTCCATTGCCATTCCTGGCTACCTTGGAGCTGCCGGATGTTTCAATGTTTACCAATGATCCAATTTTACATAATCCGTATTGGCCTCCGGTTCCCACCAAGATACCAGGTGATTGCCCCAAGTTTGAGGGAAAAGCTGGAGAGGACCCCCAGGCGCATGTGATGACGTATCATCTTTGGTGTTCGTCTAACTCTTGGGTCGACGATTCGATTCGCCTACGCCTCTTCCAGCGTACTTTAACTGGAGCTGCTGCTAAGTGGTACATAGAGTTATCCCGTGGCATTTTCCAAGATTTCAACTCTTTAGCCATGGCTTTCCTCACGCATTTTCAGTTACCGGTTCGGTATGAAGCCGGGACGCACCTCCTGACTTCCCTAAAGCAGGATAAAGCCACTCACATCTCAGATCACATTCATGAGTGGCGGCATCGTCGTAGACTGATCAAGTTTCACATACCTGATCAGATACTGACTCACTGGTTCACCACCTCCTTTGTGAATAAAATCGCACAGGATATTGCGATGGGAGCGTGCGTGATAGAGGAAAAAGCCATCGCACGTGCCCAATACCTGGACCTTGTCTATTCTCAGTCTGGTACACTTTATGACATCTTGACTAATGCTCCACGGCCCGGAACCACTAAGGCTCTGCCCACCCCTGCGGTGGATGGTGTCATTGGTTCTGTCTCTCAGAATTCGAAGAAATCTTCGAATGGGAAGCAGAAGGCTAATTCTTCCAACAATACCTATGCTAATCCCGCCTCATCCGATTCTGGTAAAACCGCGGAGGTGAATGCCATTCAGGCCAATCCTGCGGACAAATCCTCCAAGGGGAAGAAGAAGGGAAAAGGAAAATCTAAATCTGATGCCCCGAAACCAGAATCTAAATCTCATACTGAGGATGGCTCCCAGCGTAAACCGAAGTACCCTTGCCTCATCTGTGAAGGGGACCATTATACTAAGGATTGTCCACAACGATCCGAGGTTAGTCAACTTCTTAAAGGCCCAAAAGGGACTCCGGCCGTGTTAAAAGAGCCATTTCCCTCTCAGCAGACCCAGATGGTCGAACAGCCGTCACCATCTGCATCATTCGGGTCTCAAGTTTTCATGGTGAAGAGTATTGCACCTATCTCTGTTGCTACGCGGTCGAAGGATTACAACGAACCGCGGCAGGCACCCGGGAAGGCAGTTGCGGATGGGCCGCCTCCCCCATCTGTCTCCGGTCCGTTGGAAATCGAGAAGCCTTCTCCTGAACCCGTTGTGAAGCCACCTCCCAAAGGTGTCCTTCGAAGATCTTCTTATAACCCAAATGCTCGTGCCGCTCAACATTACAGCATTGTTGAGGATTTGGCACAGGCGCCGTCTGCCATGTATGCGCTAGAAGTTCTTCAAAGTTTTCCTTCGCAATGGAAGTCTTTACTCTCTGCGATCGGGGGCATTGATCCCGTTGACTCGAGTCTTCTCACCTTCGATCTGGAGAATTTCACTCCCCGGCTTCCACATCAAATCGCTCTGGTTATTCAAGTCGGGATTAACGGTCTGAACATTCATAGGGCCATCGTGGATGAGGGTGCATCTACCTGCGTTATGTCCTCCGCTTGCTGGAAGGCCATCGGCTCTCCAGCCCTGTCGTCATCTCCCAATGCCCTTGAGGCATTTGATGGTCGGGAATCTAAACCCCTGGGCGTTCTCGAGAGTCTAGCGATCACATTACAGGGAAAAAATGTCAACGTAGAAGTGGAATTGGTTGACGCTAACCTCAACTACAACATACTTCTTGGCCGCAGCTGGACCCATGCCATGCTCTGCGTGCCGTCCACCGTCTTTCGATTCATTAAGTTCCCTCATGAGGGCAAGATTGTCACCGTGGATCAGTTGTCATTTTTCACCTCTAACTCTGAGAACAATGTGCCATACGTGGATCAAATTCTGAATCCCCTGGACAGTGTAGGACCTGGTCTCTTCAAAGACCTAGTCCTCATGGGTATCTTTCCCACACCGCCACCGCATACCGCTCAAGTCAACATGTTGTCCAGGTCCGATGACCCCTGGCTCATTCCTACACTTGAGCAGGAATATAAGTTTGGAGAATCCATACCTTTAACGCCAGTAGAGATTAACTACTGTGAGATTGTTGCTGCATCGGATCCTCCACCTCCTCAGCATGCTCCTTTGAGCATGGCTCTCGACGTCTATTCTCAATCCCCCTGGCTTGGTCAGGCTGATTCACCTGATCCTCTCAGAGAGACTTTTCCTTCCGATGAGGCTATCATTGAAACTATGTCTCTTGAGGATCTGCCTTGGGGCGATGGACATCATCGCTCCTCATTTATGCCTAGCTTGGGGGCAGTGATTGATTGTCTGGAGCGTTATGCTACTCAGGTTCCTTCCCCTCCTCTTCAAACACCCATCTTGACGCACGAGGTTTTTTCGGAGGGTAACTTGAGTAACATTACTCAAACTATTCCAATCAACATCTCCATTAAACCGGGGATCGTTGAGAATATTCATGTGGGTGTGACTTGTTCTCTCGATGAGATTCAAGTCTATACTAAGCTTTTCAAAGAATTCAGAGATGTTTTCACGTGGTCTTACGAGGAAATGCCGGGGATTGATCCCAGTATCGTAGTGCACGAAATTCCAACCTATCCAGGTGCAAAACCCGTGCGCCAACACTTACGCCCCATGCATCCTCAAAAAGCTGCCGCCATCAAGGCAGAAGTTGAAAAACTTCTGAACGCGGGTTTTATTTATCCCATCCCCCTCACAGAATGGGTGTCTAACATTGTCCCTGTCGATAAAAAGCAGGGTACGATTAGAGTCTGTGTGGATTATCGTGACATCAATCGCGCCTGTCCAAAAGATAATTATCCCAC
The DNA here is from genome assembly GCA_034641835.2 of Pinus albicaulis. Classification (NCBI taxonomy): domain Eukaryota; kingdom Viridiplantae; phylum Streptophyta; class Pinopsida; order Pinales; family Pinaceae; genus Pinus; species Pinus albicaulis. Next base: position 1,284,186,977 of record CM076575.1, on the reverse strand, counting down.
TCCATTTATAGACCAGATCATCGAAAAATGTGCCGGGAGTGAGATCTATTCCTTAATGGACGGTTTCTCAGGATATAACCAAATCAATATTGCACCTGAGGATCAACACAAGACCACATTCATCTGTCCGTGGGGTACTTTCACGTACAAAAAACTCCCGTTCGGCTTGAAGAACGCTGGAGCCACTTTTCAGCGTGCGATGTCCTACGCTTTTCATGACATTCTCCATATCGTTCAGCCTTATCTGGACGACTTGCCAGCCCATTCGGGTAAGCGAGAGGACCATCCTGAGCATCTCCTCCAGATCTTTCTTCGTTGTAGGCGCTACAATATCAGGCTCAATCCTCATAAATGCGTCTTCTGCGTTGATTCTGGCCGTCTGTTAGGATTCATCATCTCGAAAGACGGAATTCGCCTTGACCCTTTAAAGGTCGAGGCCATCGTAAATCTCCCATCACCCTCCTCCCTGTATCAGTTACAGAGTCTGCAAGGGAAAGCGAACTTTCTTCGGTGCTTTATCCTGAATTATGCCGAGGTGGCCAAAGGATTCACTCGTTTGTTAAAGCATAACGTTCCCTTTCATTGGGATGAAATTGCTCAGGAATCCTTTGAGAAGCTGAAGACGTTGCTTGTCAATGCTCCGTTGCTTCGTCCTCCGGACTACCACTGCGACTTCACTTTATATCTAGCCGCCGCATTTAGCACCATAGCCATGGTCTTGGTGCAGGATGACGATCACAGTGATGAACATGTTATTTATTACCTGTCTCGGAACCTTCTCGAACCGGAAACGCGTTATGCACATGTCAAGAAGTTGGCATTAGTAGTAGTACACGTTGTACAACGCTTTCTCCATTACATCCTTTTGCGCACGATAACAGTGGTTTCAGACTGCAACCCTATGACGTATATTCTTTCTAGACAATTACTGGGGGGCAACTACTCCAAATGGATTGTGATCCTGCAAGAGTTTGACTTGGAGTTCACTACTACTAAGTCAACTAAATCACTGGTCTTCGCGGATTTGATATGTTCTCTCCCTACAGACTCTGCTCCCTCACACTCTGAAGACCATATACCGGACGAAACGCTTTTCCTCATCAGTACTCGTGACCCTTGGTACGGTGACATAATAGTGTATCTTCAGACCTCGAAATTTCGGTCTGAGTTGGATAAAGTTTCCCGCCGTCGGATTCGGCACCAGTCCCAACCCTACCGTATAGTAGGAGATACCTTATATCGCGTTGGAGTAGATTCGGTGCTCCGGCGATGCCTAACCTTGGAAGAGGCTGAGAAGGTCCTAAATGACTGCCACAGTGGCGCCTGTGGTGGACATATGTCCGAGTATGCTACTGCCCAGAATATTCTGCGAGCAGGTTATTTCTGGCCTTCCATATTCAAAGACTGTATCACTACAGTCCGTAAATGTCATGCATGCCAGATATTTCAGCGCAAGATGCGCGTGCCGCCTTTACCATTGCATCCCGTTATTACCGTCGGCCCTTTTGCGAAATGGGGCATGGATTTTATGACGTGTAACCCTCACTCAACCGGGGGGCACGCGTATATCATTGTCGCCGTCGACTACTTCACCAAGTGGGCCGAGGCGATGCCTACACTAGCCGCTGACGGGAAAACGACTGCTCAATGTATATTCAACCACGTTATTGCAAGATTCGGGGTTCCTCAAGCCATCGTCATTGATCACGGTACTCATTTCCGAGATTATATGATGGCGGAGCTGACTTCAACGTTGGGCTTGCGTCACGACAGCTCGACACCATACTACCCTCAAGCGAATGGTCAGGTTGAAGCAGTGAACAAGGTTTTGGTCACTGTGCTTCAGTGAACGGTTGGTATTCACAAATCCAATTGGCATCTCCAACTGTTCTCAGCTCTCTGGGCATACCGAACATCTGCAAAGAGTGCAACTGGGTTCACACCATTTCAATTGGTGTATGGCCTGGAAGCAACTCTTCCGGTTGAATGCGAGATTCCTTCGTTAAAATTAGCTGTGGAGCTTCTACCTAATACTTTTTCTGAGGAAGAACGTCTTCTGTATCTGGAATGGTTAGATGAAACCCGTCGTCTGGCTGCTTTGGTTATCGAAGCACAAAAGAAGAGGGTCAAAACTCATTTTGATCAATCTGTTTCTCCTCATTCCTTTATTGAAGGGGACCTCGTCCTCCTGTACGATCAAGCACATGAAAAGCTTGGAGCCGGTAAGTTCCAGCCTATGTGGCATGGGCCCTATATGGTAAAACGCATTTTGAAAAACGGGGCCTATGAGCTTATAGATTATGAAGGAGTTCCGCTGGCGCAGCCCAGAAATGGGTTGTACCTCAAAAAGTACTATGCCTGAAGTGATTTCTTGGTGTGGTGTGTGTACATAGGTGTGTGATTTTCATTTTTGTGCATGTATTGTGTGGTGTGCTTTGTAAACATCTTTCTGTTGATCGGGTCTTCCTGGTTGTGCAGATGTCTATTCATCCATTTGTTGGTTTCGCGGATGGTGCCTCCCGCAGTACCAGGAATCTGTCTTCAGCAGCCTGGGTAATCTATGATCCTGCTGGTGAGTTGATTGACCTGCAAGGAGTGTGTCTAGGACGTACCACGAACAACATCGCGGAATATAGTGTTGTGTTAGAATTATTAACCGAGGCAGTAAACCTTGGTATCCGTGAATTGCTCATGTATCTAGATTCGAAACTTGTGGTGTTACAAATGAACGGACACTATTCGGTAAGGAACTCGTCCATCTTACGTCTGTATCTGCGTATTCGATTACTGGAAAGAAATTTTGACTACATTACATATCATCATATACCCAGGCATTTGAATACACTAATAGATGCAGTAGAAAATTTGGTATTAGACAGACATTTGCGCAATTTGTAAATCATCATCACATGTAAAGAAAGATCCATCTAGAAATAGATATGCACATATATATATAGATATCTAAATGTTTACATAGAGTGTGTCACATAAAATTCAAAATATACATAATCCTCTTAAGTACATCCGGAGACGATATGTCTCTCAAAAAATAGGTGTGGTATAAATCCTAAGAGCTAATCCACATGGTGCTCATGATAGCATGTAACTGCACGCACTAAGCGTCTCAGGATTCGGTGGATCCGACTCGGAACTCCCACTGTGTGGCGCTGGTATGCCATCGGTACGTCCGCCAACCGAGCATAGTCTGAAATCCCTCGGGCAATGCCCTCAAGATTCTGGATTAGCTCCTCTCCTCCAGTGCCCTCTCGCAGAGGATCAGGGGCGAGTTGAGTCCTCCGTGAGATTGGAGACATCCCAGCTGGTCTCTCAGGTCCCACATCTGCATACATATATAAAATGTGTTAGGACGAATGTGTATTAACAAAAAACATAAAACATAAAATCAAAACATTAGGTCTTACCCAACTCCTCGTCCCAGTCATCTCCTTCTGGCAGTGGGAGATCTGGGTCTCCGGTGAAGTCAATTCTTGCATAGGGCCAATCTTCCACTACAATCAGCTGGCGCCGTAACCACCTAAAGAAATCTGGCCTCCAAGACATCTGTTGGCCACCTCCAGCTCTGGGCATTGATGCTGCCCAGCGAGCCATTCTTGGCTCTCGTGGTATCGGATCTGCTACTGAGGCCCCTTGGCCCTGGAAGATTGGTAGGCGTTCCAGAATGAACGATACCAAGATGGAACCATAGCCAAACTGTTTTAGTTTACCTTGTTTGCATTTTTGAGCTGCCTTTTCATATTTATCGTTACTGCTGTTGCCCAATCGAACAGTAAGGGACTCATGCATTCTGAGGCCAGTAGGATTTGGGCCTTTGTGGCCTCGTGCGGTTCCTGCGACCCTGCAGCCCGCGTGATGGTATGTAGGACTACTCTCAATGCCAGATTAGGGATAGTGTGGATATCCACCTTCTTGCTTCCTGATCCCATTTGTGCTCCTCGGCACACTCGTGCCATCACTTCTTCCATCTTCTCCCCAGATGGTCTGCTTCTAGTCAAGACAGGGATCGGACCTCTGCCGGACAATCCGGTGATAAAATAAACACAAGAAACCTCCAGCTCTAATACCTGATCTCGCAACCTGAACACTTGTTCATGTTCATCCCAGATACTGATCAAATATTGGAGGAGCTCGGGCTGAGCTCGTAGACAGGGTGTGAGGAAGAAATTTTTCAGCCCACAGTTTCTGAGGGCATTCATGCAAGCCTCACTTTGGATGGCCTGTTCATCCTCTTCTCCATGCTCTCGTTCTTTCCATTCAATCTCCATTTTTCTTGATTACCTGCATTCATATGGTCATAAACCCTTAGTTAGATCTCTGGTAGGCCTCAAATTCCATGCAATTTGGTTTAAATATCGATTTTTTAGGCGGAATTTTAGGTTCGGCCGCTGGCGCGGCTGTTTTGTGAACATTTGCGCCACGTGGCGCGAGCCCTTTGTGTAAAAGAGCCCAGTGGCGCGGGTCCGTGCCCGATACCCGCGCCAATGAGCGCGGCCCTAAAATTTCAAAAGTGGCCACAGAGAACTGATTTACAAGGTAAAACTATTAAAAAATGGATGAAAATGTAGAGCAGGGAAGCACCTCTTACCTGTAGCAGACGAGAAGCTGAATGGTCAACCGGATTTGTCGCAATCACCGTCAGAAGTTTCTGCTCCAAATGGATCACTGTTGCTTTTCACCAAGGTAAATAGTAAATGTAATTTTATTTTTACCAATTTGGCATATTTATAAATTTTTGACATAAAATGAGTTGTAAAAAGTCATTTTTATCGAACATTTTTATATATTATGTCGAAAATGGGTTTTATGCTTGCTTGGTATGTGCAGCAGCAGGTTTTTGCGACTTTAACGATGGAAACGAGTTGTATTTTATACTTTTTTGGACTCGGTAAATACACTAAAAAGTCACTTTGGAGTCATCTTTCAGCTCTTTTCTGACTCTCTAAACATGAAAAGATTGCCGAGGCCCTTGTCGTTTCGATCTCGTTGAATTGGACATGAATCGACATCCACCCAGTATATGTTTACCCCTTTTTCGGGCTGGGATGGATTGATTACGAAAAAGGAATACCCTAGCCTATCGCGACTAGGAGGTTTTCTCGGATATTGTTTTCTACCTTTTCGGATCTGAGGAACTATTTACGAAAAGGGACCTGTGGAGTTTACTTTTCTACTGTCTTTTCAAACTCTCTAAACATGAAAAGACGTCGAGTTCTCCCTTTGTCAGACTCGTTAAACCCTGATGACATCGGATCCAGTCGAAATGACGTTCTCCGAGTTCCTCCTTCCTAGGACTCGTTAAATGCACTAGGATGGATTTGCCCGAAGGGCGGACTTATATTACAAGCATATGCTATCCCCTTCAAGCTTGTTATAAAAAATAATTGGGGTACTCGCCAGAAATGGTGGGGGAAAAATGGAACCATCTTCGTTGTCGTCGGCAGTATGTCGCTCTTGAACATGGCACTTGTCTGCATTCGTGTCGGGTTGGGGACATCTCATCTCGTTTCTTCACTTTGCCTCCGTGGGTTTGGATAATCCCTTTTGACCTCTCCTCTGCTCATTGTCTTGTCACCATGACCTCTGATCCGTTGATGTCAAATACTGCCAAGTTCACTGTCGTGCCGTTTATATGTTCAAGAGAAGTTGACCTCTGCAAATATCAACCTTCCTCTGATTCTCATACGATCCTGATTCACAACAAAACATCATGTTCCTCTGTCTTGTGTCGATGATGTGGGAAAACATTATGGCCCACCTTCGATCAAGGTCACTTCCTGTCGACTTCAGCTCATTATCCAGGAAGTTGATCTAGAGACTCCTTTATGGTACCTTGGAACCTGCATGCCTCAATGGCAGGTTCGTCACATTCGATGTGAGGTTTTCATCATTGGCCTCCGATCGAGTGACTCTGTGGGTGTTCGACGCCAACTCATTGATTCACACGCCGTAGATTGTACCTGCAGTACCTTGAGGGCCATTGTCATTATTGGTGGTTCCTCTCGCATCTGTTAACAACTTTCATCATTGGCTGGTAATCAGACGATGTTCCTGGTGTTCGACTTTAGCTCACATATTCGCATGCTCGAACTTGTACTTTGTTTGGCTCGAGATGGAGCACAAGACCCTGGATTGTGTCTGTTGTAATCCAGGCTGCGAATGTGGATTATTATCATTATGTATATGACTTGTTGATTGGATGGCTGCGACCATACCTGAGTCTATTTATTTGATCCTCGCTGGATGGCTACGCCCATACCCTGGATCCGGATTATAGTGTACTCTGTTTCGGATGGCTGCGCCCATACCACATATACATCATGTACTTGAGATATCAATTGTATTTTTATGCGCAGGTTTTCCGACGGCGGGCCTTCAGTTGAACATGTTCTCGTAAAGCATTTCACTCCTCTCTCTCTCGGGCCTCATACTTTAGGGGGCATCTGTTACACAGTAATTTGTCACCGTCCCTACCATTCCCCGTCTCGCACAATGGAGGACCCATTTTTTGACCTGTGAACATTGTCATGCCTTGAAAAAATCATCAATGCATTCCTCTAAGCATGAGCTTCAATTGCCCTAAAGACATCTCCTTGCAAAAAATCATGAAAACATCTCCTTTTGCATTAGCGCGGGCAGATAGTTCACCACTCGCGCTAAGGGGGAAAATACTACAAAGAGGCCGCACCAACTGGCGCTCTGTCCCAGAGCAGTAGTCGCGCTAGCCAATTTAAGGAGTGTTTTTTAAATAAAGATGGCGGAAGTTGTGTTTCAACAAACTCAGAAACCATTGCCTATCTTGAGTTGGGAGGTTTGGCTGCGGGAGTTCTATGGAAGGGAAGTGGTTTTCCACCTCCCATAGAACCTTCCTTGGTGATAGGGCCAATCCCACAATAGTAGGGATCCCAACTCCCTCCTTCCCCATCTATAAAAGCCTGCTCAATTCCATGGCAAGCTAGTCTTGAAGTGCCTAAGCTTTGAATCTCCAAATTCCCAAGAGCCTTTATGATGTAAGAGCCCTCTTTCTTCCCTTAAGGCCGACTCAAGTAAGGAGACTATCGTCAAGAGACTCTGGAGAGGTTTTCCCTTTCCCTGGCGAGCTTTGCGAGATGTGAACGACTGGAGACCCATCCGAAGGAGACCACGACGTCAGAACATTGGTTGTAATATCTTTCGATTGTTATTTAATGAATGATTACGATTATGGTTCCACTCTGTTTTCGATTATGTTAATATGAGTAGTATCCTTTCTGACTGATATTTAGTTGCGTATGCTGGATTTTATGCTTGTATCTGTTTGTTTCTTGCATGTGCAGGGGTCCATCCGCGGAGATCGTGGAGGATCGTGATCTTCCGAGGCTGAGGAACAGGAACGCTCTCTTCTTCAGATCGTAGCATTGGATTCTAGGTAGGCCTCGATATTTAGTCTTTTCATTCGTAACTAGGAACTTGCGTCGTAACATTTCGTGATTGTTGCTAGACCCCTGCTGGGCTAGTAGGGATCGCCTCTATCCGCAGAGGGGATTTAGCTCCTCAACATGTATTCTCCAACATTATCATACCTTGATATCTTAATTCTCCTTTCTGTAAGGTTCTCTAGTTCAACTTTGAATTTTTGAAATTTGGTGAATACTTCATCCTTGGATTTCATTAAGTAAACCCAAGTTATCAAAGGCAGGCCCAATTCAAACGTCTAGTTGAAGAGAAATTGGATATGGGTAACTAGTTTAATAAGCGGGGTATATCTATGTTTGGTTGGATGAAGCGTGGTAGAAATAATGATAATGATGGATTCTCTAGAACTTCTAGAGGTAATGGGGTCTCTACAAGAGGTAGCCAAGCAGAAGGTGACTTGATGAAGAAAAGAGGCTCTAAATCCTCTGGTATCCAAGCACTGAAGATCAATGATGATGAAGATGAGTCTAAAGATGAAGATGAAGATGATGAATTTGATTTAGTGAAGCTTGTGGGGCACAAGCAGCCAATGTTGAGTCTTGTTGAAAAAGAAGATCCAAAAAAAAGTAGTGTGAAGGATACTGGGGACATTAATTATTTGAGCCAATCAAGATTTTACCAACAAAATATCTCACCATTAACACTCAAGGAAACCAACACAGTGGGATATGAGTGTATGGCCATTGTGCAAGAAGCAACTCTTCCATCTATTCTCAAAGGCAAGGATGTGTTGGCCAAGGCTACAACTTGCATCAACAAGAAAATAGCGTTTATGTTTCCTGCTATTGAGGTGATAGTGAAGTCACCATTCCTCCAAGATCATAAAAGGTTGCCTATTCTTGTTCTTGTCATTTGTCCCACTAGGGAACTTGAAATTCAAGCTATTGCCGAGGCAAATATTTTGTTTGAATACCATGCAAATATTGGTGTACAAGTAGTTAGTAGGGGCACTAAATTACCAAGAGAACATAAATGGCTACAAACAAATCCTTGTGAAATATTAGTGGCCACTTTTGGAAGGCTTTGGGACCATATAGAGAATACCCCAGCTGTCTCAAGTCATTTTATGGGTGTGAAAGTGATCGTACTTTGATGAAGTCGATCATTTTCTAGATATTAGGTTCCATAGGGATATTGATAAGATAATTGTTGGCGTGCCTAAAGAGAGGAAGACACCTATTTTAAGCTACAGTTCTAGAAGAGGTTCACAAAGTTTCCTAGATTGCTTTAAACCAATATGACGAGTTTATTAATATAGTTGAAGTGGAAAGTGAGGAAACTCACTCAAAGGTTTGTCAGTCATCAATTATTGCTTCACATGAGAAGAATTTTTACATTGTTTGTGTTGTTCTTAAAGAGAAACATATTTAGGGATTGAAATTTCAAAGGCTAGGCATGGATCCTTGGATGCATATGCAGGATAGATTTGATTCTTCTGTGGTGGGAATCCAACAAGTTATGTATAAGGCAATGGTTGCAGCAACACTACAAGAAATAAGGAGTATTAATTGTTTAAATCATCTTCTACAATGTTAACCACAATAGCCTATTCAATCATGACAACTTCATTGTGTACTGCAAAAAAAATTTCAACAACCCAAGAGGTGTTCAATTTGAGGAAAGTAGGGCATAAAAATATAGTCTAGGTTATTGGTGCTTGCACAAGGCCACCATATTTTTGCATAGTAACAAAGTTTATGTCTAGTGGTGATTTAGTTGCATATATTCAATACTATGGAAGGTTTTCAAATGCTATTGCGAGACAATAAATGATCCAATTTGTTGTTGGACTAAAATTTCTACGTGAAAACAATCTTATACATAGGGAATGAAAACCACATAATTCTTCTTTCAACAAATGACAATAATGTGGTACTTAAAATTGCAGAATCCAGGACCCTGCAACGCCAAACGATATTAGAAATATTGTGTGGTTCACCTCTGTACATAGCACTTGAGGTTATGTAATATCAGAAGAGTGATAGCCATGTAAGAATTCATGAAGGTTGCATATATGAAGATGACTAGGAGAACGAAACCTCTTCATCTCCACAAAAATTCCATAAAAAAAATGATTTTAACAAAATAAGTAGTAATAGAAGGTAGGCCCAATTCAAAAATCTGGTTGAAGATGAACTGGACATGGATAAGAAGTTTAATAAGCAGGGTATATCTATGCTTGGTTGGTTGAAGCATGGTAGAAATAATGATAATGATGGATTCTCTAGAACTTCTAGAGGTAATGGGTAATCTGCAAGAGGAAGCCAAGGAGAAGGTGACTTGTTGAACAAAAGAGGCTCTAAATCCTCTGGTATCCAAGCACTAAATATCAGTGATGACAAAGATGTGTCTAAAGATGAAGATGAAGATGATGAATTTGATTCAGTGAAGCCTATGGGGCACAGGCAGCCAATGTTGAGTCATGTTGAAAAAACATATCCAAAAACAAGTAGTGTGAAGTTTATTGGGGATGCTAATTATTTTAGCCAATCAAGATTTGACTAGCACAATATCTCACCATTGACACTCAAGGAAACCAACACAGTGGGATATGAGAGTATGACCAATTTGCAAGAATAAAATATGTGTTGGCCAAGGCTAAAAATTGCACCAACAAGACAGTAGAGTTTATGTTTCCTGCTATTGAGGTGATAGGGAAGTCATCATTACTCCAAGATCATAAAAGACCGCTTATTCTTGTTATTTTCATTTTTCCCATTAGGGAACTTGCAAGTCAACTTGTCGTTGAGGCCAATTTTTTGTTTAAATTCCATGAAAATATTGGTGTACAGGTAGTTAGTGGGGGCACTAAATTACGAAGAGAACATAAATGGCTATAAAAAAATCCTTTCCAAATATTATTGGCCACTCCTAGAAGGCTTTGGGACCATATAGAGAATACCCCAACTGTCTTAAGTCGTTTAATGGGTGTGAAAGTGCTCGTACTTTGATGAAGTCTACCATTTTCTAGATATGGGGTTCCATAGGGATATTGATAAGATAATTGTTGGTGTGCCTAAAGAGAGGTAGACGCCAATTTTAAGCTACAGTTCCGGAAGAGGTTCACAAAGTCTCCCGGATTGCTTTAAAACATGATGACGCGTTTATTAATATAGTTGAAGAGGGAAGTGAGGAAACTTAGTCAAAGGTTTGTCAGTCATCAATTATTGCTTCACATGAAACCAAAGTACAATAAATAATATAATAACCAATCCGAAATATTTAGCCAAACAAATTTAAGCCAAAGCATAATAAATAATATAATAAACACCTTTATTATAATAAAATATAATAATATATTTTTATTATAATAATCCGCAATCTTTAGCCAAACAAATTTAAGCCACGAGTTGAAAAAACTTGAAAGTTGAATAGAAAATTTGTAAGTTTACAGGCCATAGGCACATTAAAGTCCAAACCATTTGGTATCTCAAAGGTTCAAGTTCCTTGTAAAATAGTCCCAATAAGATAACTCAAATTCTTGAAGAAAAGTCACCAGTACACTTAGTTGATGGTCTGCACTAGAAGAAAGTACAAGGCAAAAGGAGAAGAGAGAGGAGGGCTCAAAGATAAGATGTATATACATGGTATATGGTAGAAGAGAGGGTCAAGGAAGCCAAACATTACCTGAAAGGAGGCTAACCATATTAGATGGTTTGTAGGATCTCTAACTTAGAATCAAAGAGATTACAAAAGTACTCTACAAGATGATGGATTTCATGTCCCTGCAACAACAATTTGTAAATCTCCCAAGTAGTAATTGAACTTGGTAGTGCCAAAATTCATTCTATGTCAGCAGGAGAAACCAACCCTATTACTTTAGCATCAACGCTAGCAAAATCCTCTTTCATTCAACAATGTCTAATTAAAGTAGAAATGATGTTGGCAATCCGCCTTGATAGAACTATGAATATCAAAAGGCTTGATAATTGAATTTGGAATTTATAAGTATATACTAAATGTTCAAGGATTTTCATCTCATAGAAAATCTCATTTGATAGACTAAAGATAATGTAGAAATTTGCTGAATAATGATTAATTATTCACCAAGACTATCCTGATCACATACAATTCGAATTTATATGCAACACATAATCTCTTCCACTCAGATCATCACACATGCGGAAATAAAACAAGCGATAGCACATCAAATCATCACACACATTAACACAGGATGTATGGGGAAAGCTTATAGCTGAAAACCCCCAGCTATAGTATATTATAAATGGAGAGAACATGCAGCAAATACATAGTACAAACTCCTCACAAGTACTCAATACTATCTCCCAAAGCTACACAAAAACTAGCTTGGTTTTGAACAAGTCACAGGTTCAAAACACACCCACTACTTCTCTGCCTCTATTGCGCAATCAAGGCTGGTCTAAATAGAGATCCAGGTTCGAATCTCACTGGCTCCAACTGCGCAATTGTCATTGGTAATTTTCTCCAAGTGTGGTGCAAATCTCATGCACAACTGATGTCTCAACTGATAGCTAACTCCACCCTTTCCCACTCCTTTCACTGTCTCCACCGAATCGTTCCATGCACTCGTAGTGAACTCGATGTGTTCTTGAGTTGAATAATGAGTTACTAATTAATGAATTAAATAATATTTAATTCACTCCACTCATTACTAGTTGATTAGCTAGTTAAACTAATCTCAACTAGTTCAACTAAGTTAAACCGAACACAACTCCACTAGTCGGTTTCATTAACTCCACCAAACTTCTGCCACTGAAGTCCTAACTGAAGTCAACCATGCATGAGCTCACCAAACCCCTAGGAATAGCGTAATTCCTCTGTCAAATGCATGAGCCACTTCCAAGGCTCGAACTGAAGTGCTCCAAGAGAGTAAACTGTTGTTTAGAGTCCAAATATTATTAAGGGTAAATAATATTTGACTTCCCTATTTTTAGGATAGGCAGTCTAAAAATAGACTTCGACCTATAGGTCCAAAAATAGAGGTCCATCTATTTTTACCAACATGACCAATACTCCAAGAATAACATACTGCAACCCCTGGACCATGCTCCATATGTCTAAAAATAGACTTTGCGCCAGAATTTGCCTGCGGGCCCACTTAGTGAAGGCGACTTCATTTCACTAAGCTCCATAATCTTGCTGCATTTTCAACACTCCCTCTCAGCAAGATATGGATTATCTGCAACCCCTATCCTGCCTCTGTGGAATTCGAACTTTCTCCTGGTGAGCGCCTTCGTCAGGATGTCGGCATCCTGATCCTCCGTGGGAACATATGAAAGCATCATGATTCTCCACTGAACACAATCTCTGATATGATGGTACCTGATGTCGATGTGTTTGGACCTATCATGAAATACTGGATTAGCTGAGAGTTTAATGCAACTCTGGTTATCACAGTAAATCACTGTAGGCTCCAAATGCAACCCGAGCAATCTAACGAGGATCTTCCTCATCCAAATAGCCTCGCATGCAGCCAAGCTAGCTGCCATGTACTCGGCCTCTACTGAACTGAGTGCCACAGATATCTGCTTCCTGCTGTACCAGGAAACTGCTGTCAACCCAATGCTGAAAACTCTTCCAGAAGTGCTCTTCCGGTCCATTGGGCTCCCTGCCCAATCTGCATCAGTGAAGCCAGAAAGCTTCGCTCCATCCTCATGTCTGTACCATAGACCATATCCCGATGTGCCTCTGATATAGCGCAATACATGCTTGCCTACCTTCCAAAAGAGCTTGGTAGGCTTAACCATAGCTTGCGAAATCTGGTTAACTGCATAGGATATATCGGGTCGTGTATTGACCAGATACATAAGCGACCTCACCAACTGTCGATAGACAGTGGCATCCACTACCTCTTCTGAAGTAGCGTCCTCCTTCCTCCAACCACCAGGAAGAGGAGTGCCAATAGGCTTGCAACCTTGCATGTTGAACCTCTCCAGAATCTCCCGGGCATACTTGCCCTGAGAAACAAACAGTCCTCCGCTGCGCTGCCAAATCTCCAATCCCAGGAAATAATGAAGGATGCCCAAGTCCTTCATCTCAAACTCTCGTGCAAGATCCTCCTTGCATGAAAGTATCAACCGCTCATCACCCGTCAAAATCAGATCATCTACATACAGTATGATGATCAACAGCTTCCCCTCCACCACAATCTGGTACAGGTTAGGATCCGCCTCACTCTTGGAGAATCCAAGCCCGGTGAAGTAGCTGTCTATCCGAGTGTACCAAGCACGAGGTGCTTGCTTCAGCCCGTACAGTGCTCTCTTGAGTCGTCACACATGCGACTCACTGCTGAAGATCTTGAAACCTTCAGGTGGCTCTATGTACACCTCCTCCTCAATAAATCCATTGAGGAACGCAGTATTCACATCCATCTGATGAATGTGCCACCCCATCTGCGCTGAGAGAGCAAGGGTCGTCCGTATGGAAGAGTACCTTGCGACAGGTGCAAAGGTCTCCTCATAATCGATCCCCTCGATCTGTGAAAAGCCACGAGCGACAAATCTCGCCTTGTACTTCTCCACACTCCCGTCAGCCGCCTGCTTCACTTTGTAGATCCATCGCGAACCCACCACTGATTTCCCCTCCGGTCTTGGGACAATCTCCCATGCACTGTTCCTGATGATCAAATCATATTCTTTGATCATGGCATCAACCCATGCGGGTTCCTCCACAGCTTCCTCAAAAGAGGATGGCTCCATCACGACACATTGACTCACAAGAGCCATGTATCCAGCGTACCGATCCGGTGACTGCCTCTGTCTGCGCTGTGCTGTAGGTGGTCCTACAACCTTCTCTGCATCTCGAGCCAGTCGCTCAGCTTCTGTAGTGCGCATGCGCCCTCTGATGGTTGGTGCTACATGGGTGGTTTCTTCCACCTCCTGAACTTCCTCTTGTGGCCGATCCACATCCGGAAGCTCCTCCTTAGGAACTAACAGCTCCTCATCTGCATGCAAGTGTAGCTCCCTCTCAAGCGAACACTGCATGGCTTTCTCCTCCTGAAATTTTATATCCCGTCGCACAACAGTCTTGCGACTGTCTGACAAATACACCCGGTAGTTGTGAGGTGTATCAGTGTACCCCACAAATATTCCAACCTCAAGGGTTGGATCCAACTTCCTTCTTGAATCCTTTGTCACATGCATGTAGACAGGAGAACCAAAGATCCGCAAATGGGAAATATCAGGCCTCTTGCCAGAATAAGCCTCCTCCGGTGTACTCATGCCAAGAACCTTGTGAGGACAATGGTTCTGCAAATACACTGCTTTATTGCATGCCTCAGCCCACAAGTGAAGGGGTAGGCCCTGATCATGCAACATCGCCCGTGCAGCACCCACGATCGTTCTATTCTTCCTCTCAACCACCCTGTTCTGCTGTGGGTTATGGGGTGCGATGAGCTCTCTCCGAATCCCTTATGCGCTGCAGAACTCCTTGAATTCAGTCGAGATGAATTCACCACCGTTATCACTCCTTAGAGCAATCACCTTCTTCCCCGACTCCTTCTCGACCAGTGCTTTAAACTCACAGAACTTCGCGAATGTATCGCTCTTCTTCTGCATGAAGAAGATCTAGCACTTTCGAGAGAAATCATCAACAAAGATCACATAATACCTGTGCTTTGCTATCGAAGCAACTGAGAAAGGACCACACACGTCTGTGTGAACTCTCTCAAGGATCGTCGTGGCGCGACCATCCTTCTCGTGAAAGGTGGCTTTCACATACTTCCCTAAAGTACACCCCTTGCACTGATCTGACTGCGCAAGAGTGCCCTTAGGAAGCCCAGTAGAAATCTGCTGCAAGATCTTCAAAGCTCCATGGTGAAGGTGGCCCAATCTCCTGTGCCACAGTTCGACCTCATCATCCCGGCTCACCACTTCTCTCGCCTTGCATGCCATTGCTGCGCAGCCATCTACTTGCAACTGATAAAGGTTCTTGGTTCGAACCCCTATCTTCCAGGTCTCTCCAGTAGTCTTACTGCGCAGGAAGGCTTTTCCTTCGCTGAAGACCACATCATACCCCTTATCTTCTAACATCGCCACAGAGATCAAGTTCTTCTTCAATCTAGGTACATGCATGACATCCTTCAACACGAAGGGTTTACCAGACTCCCACTGAAAGGATATGGTACCGATACCAGTCGCACTGTATCTACCATCATCGCCCATCTCGATGTGCACACCCAGATCTTTGTCCTCCAGATCTGAGAACAAATCCCGATCTCCCATCATATGAAATGACACACCGCTGTCCAAGAACCACACCGATCCCATCACACTTGAAACCAAGCATGCGATCAGTGAAAAGTCAAGCTCGAACTGTGAAGCCAAAGCTTCTCCATCTGCAGATCTTCCCGCTTGCTTGTTCTTCTTCTTCTTTGGACAATTGGTAGCATAATGTCCGTGATCATGGCAGTGAAAACACTTCACTTTTTCCATATCCTGCTTCTTGCCCTTAGCTCCATAATGAGAGGTTTTCTTACCCTTCCCTTTCTTAGCTTTGGACACCAAAGCGCAGTTTTCTTCATCAGCTCCCTTTGATGAAGATCCATCTCGAGTAGTCCTCCTTATCTCCTCCCGCATGAGATCCGCCCAAAGGCGCTCCCATCTCGGCAGCTTCTCCCGACCATTGACACTATCTTGATATGAGTGCCAAGCCTTCGGAAGACCAAGGAGAGCCAGGTTGACCATGTCCTCATCTTCGACAATCACCCCCACACTTCCCAGCTCATCTCTGCATTGAGTGAACTTTGTGAGGTATTTGGCGATACTGTCGCCCTTCTCCATCTTGATGTTCCCGAGCTTATCTTTGAGCGCCAGCTTCCTTTGGTCGCTCTTACTCTAGAATAGATCCGTCAAAGCTTTCCACATTAAATATGGAGAAGCCTTTCCATGCAGGCTGGATACAATATGATCCTTGACGCCCTCCAACAGGATCCTTCGACATTTCACCATCTTCTTTTGCCATGCTTCGACTTCAGCAGGATCAGTGGGCTTTTGGACATCCGTATCCATGAACTCCTTCAGTCCATTATCTTCTAATACTGCCTCCATGTGATCCTTCCATGCAACATAATTCGAACTGCCTTCAAGAGCATATTCGAGTCGCAAACCGTTGAAAGACATTTTCAACACCGGCACCAAGAAAACAAAACTGCTGCAAAATTTCGAATTCCACCTCAAAGCTCAACCGCTCTAGATCTATGAGAACAAATTATTTCTAGCACAGAGATTGACTGCAAGGGGCATTTACCAGACCTTTCACTTTCCGAAGAAAGATGAATCCGGAGGCTACCTGGCCCGCATGCAGACTCTGTCTACCGAAATAAGTTTGTAATCACGGTGATGATCAATCTCTGCTTCAATAGCTCCGATACCATGTAGAAATTTGCTGAATAATGATTAATTATCCACCGAGACTATCCTGATCACATACAATTCGAATTTATATGCAACACATAATCTCTTCCACTCGGATCATCAAACATGCGGAAATAAAATCAAGCGATAACACATCAAATCATCATACACATTAACACAGTATGTATGGGGAAAGCTTATAGCTGAAAACCCCGCAGCTATTGTGTATATTATAATGGAGAAATCATGTAACAAACTCAGTACAATACTCCTCACAAGTACTCATTACTATCTCATGAAGTTACACACAAACTAGCTCAGTTTTGAACAGGTTACTGGTTCAAAACTCACCGCCAATTGCCTTGCCTCTATTGCGCAATCCAGGCCTATCTATATAGAGATCCAAGGTTCGAATCTCCTTGGCTTGACAGCGCAATCATCATGGGAAATTCCTCCAAGTGTGGTGCAAATCTCATGCACAACTGATGTCGCCACTGATAGCTAACTCCACCCTTTCATCTACCTCTTTCAGTGGTCTCCACTGAACTGATCATGCACTGTAGTGAACTGATGTGTTCTTGAGTTGAATAATGAGTTACTAATTAATGAATTAAATAATATTTAATTCACTCCACTCATAACTAATTGATTAGCTAGTTAAACTAATCTCAACTAGTTCAACTAAAATAAACAGAACACAACTCCACTAGCTGTCTCATTAACTCCACCAAACTTTTTTCACTGAAGTCCTAACTGAAGTCAACCATGCATGATGCCATCAAACCCTTGGGAATAGCGTAATTCCTTTGTCAGATGCATGAGCCACTTCTGTAGCTCGAACTGAAGTGCTCCAAGAGAGTAAACTGAAGTTTAGAGTCCAAATATTATTAAGGGTAAATAATATTTGACTTTTCTATTTTTAGGATAGGCAGTCTAAAAATAGACTTCGACCTATATGTCTAAAAATAGAGATCCATCTATTTTTACCAACATGACCAATACTCCAAGAATAACATACTGCAACCCCTGGACCATGCTCCATATGTCTAAAAATAGACATAGTCTAAAAATAGAATTTGCGCCAGAATTTGCCTGCGGGCCCACTTAGTGAAGGCGACTTCATTTCACTAAGCTCCATCATCTTGCTGCATTTTCAACAGATAACAAGTTGCACCTTGTTATGATGGAAATGTTTTTGCTGGTGGAAAAGGCACTGAGGAATACTTTTCATCCTCAATTAGGAAGAATGTAGATTAATGTTGTGGAAGAAGTTCCACCTATCACAACATGAATATGAGTTAAGAATCCAATGGCAGAGTCTTAGGAAAAATCCACGCAGAAATTTGATGATTATGTATAAGTTGAATACCAAAAGTATAAGATGACCGCTCCACCAATTTTGTACTTATATAAATAAGAAACAAAATGTCTAACTAAGTCCACTAGGAAGTTAGTAACTAAGTCTCAGCCTGTTTCAGGGTCATTTTTAGTTTCAGAAATTTATGTCTATATCTCTACCTCTAATTTTACCTTTAGTTCCATATCTCTTTTCTTTGTGCAATTTCTTCAGAAAACACTCTTCTCCTCTGTGATTATTTTTCCACAATAATTACAATATTTAGGATGTGTTGTGTTTTTATTCTTGAAAGTTACCTTTGGAATTTCATAACTTTCTATGAAATTTACAACTAGTTATCAAACCTCTCTCTCCCTTGCCATTTTTCTGTAAATTCTCTTTCGCCACTTCCTGTACTAGTATCCACCCAAATAATCACATCCTCATTTGCAGTGAGATCCACCATGAGGCCCCAAGTAGCTAGTCCTATGTCCAAGATGCTGGCAATGTTGTTGTTCCATAAACCACATAAGCAATCAGATGAGGTTACCTAGGCCTTGATGTTAGGTAGTCTTACAGGAAGCAACACAATATCCTAAGTCACCTAACATGATGATGACATGGAAATATGAGTATCTGACACAAGATACAACAACCTCAGAAAGATATTATTACATTTTTAGATCATTTTATTAAATTTCAAAGGGTCACTTGCTCAATATTTGTGTTTTTAGTATTTAGGTTGTTTTATGTTTATTAGGTGTGTTGTTCAGAGTTTGAAGTACATGCTGGATGGGGAAAGAGTCGAACTCCATAAGTGTATATTTGTGATGTTTTTATGGTTATTTTCCATTTTCTTTTTGTCAAGATTATATCTGGAGCAACAGTGGTTTTAACTTATTGTTTCATTTCCCATTGCTGAACAGTTATCAACACATCTATCTTATGGATGAGCACTCACTACATGAGGTAGTGCTTTCAATTGAAGCCAAAAAAAGTCCGATGAGAGAAAGCTACCTGATCCAAGTGATTCTGATGATTTTTGTTCAGAATATTGGGATGGAGGTGACCTTATCCTTTGTGATGGATGTCCCAAAGCCTTTCACACAGGTGATTATATTAATATGCAATTGATATCTTATCTTCCCTAATTTTTTTTTAAAGAGAAGGATTGTCATGTCCCAACTTCTACCTACATTTTTCTTTGCTGTAGTTTGATTAGATTACCTGGAAATTATGCTTACGTATCAAAATGCTAATGAATCTGCCTATATTGTTTTCTATACAAAATGCTAACAAATCTTGTTGTAGGTTTATGCATACAAACTTCTAATGAATCTGGTTATACCCGAGTGAAGTGAATCTTTGGAAATAGTGGCATATATGATTCAAATTGGAAAAACACATCTTGGATATTTTAGATTTTTATATAAAATAATATCAAAATAAACAAAAAAATATACAATTAGTAAAGCAATGGTTGAATGATGTAGTAAGCCAGTAATTATGCAATATGCAGAATGTGCGTTAAAGTGTATGCACTACATCGTTTTCATAGATAGTTCTGATGAAATGATATTGCTCTGAATTTTTGGATGTATCTATCTTTGTCAAGTTAAACTACTATAGGGATTGTTGTAGTACAACACTCCTCAATGAATAGGATTCCCTATTTTGCATAGTTAGGCAATAAATTGATCATATCTTTATACCTCTGATATTTATTGTATGCACTAATCATGTTAGGAGAGGGATTAGGCGAACTTATACTATTTTTAAAAGCATCTGCCATTTTATTTGGGGAATTTCTATTATTGAATGCACCTTTCTTCGAAATTTTGTAAACTAGGTTTGATGTTACCCTTAAAAGGGACAAAATGTTTTTCCAATCACAATTTCTAGAAGCATACATACACATGAAATACTAAGAATGAATTGACAGTTCTGCTTACCATCCCCAAAAGGAAAAATTTGGAAAAGGAATGTCAAAGTGATTTTCATTGCTACAAAACCGAAACAAAGGAGGTGGTGATTTCTTGCCCAAATCATATTATGATATTCTAATCATGGGGCTATCCATACAGCCAAACATGAGATCCACGTCAGGAACCAAACCAATATACTGTCCTAGGAGCTACAACAGTCCCCAAATTGTAAAAATCATTATAGAGGGGAAAGGAAGCCCATCCTTACCTAAAAGGAGGCTAACTTCAGAGAAAAGTTCCATCCCACAAGCATATGAATCAAAAGGGAAAATAGGGATATCAAAAGTTCAAAAAAACTTATACAAACACACAATCTACATGATTCCATAGGCAAAAAACAAATGGTTGACATCAATACATCATAATGTGACTAGGTTAATAAGTGGAAATTAATCTCTCTAATACCCCTCTTAGTGGCCACCTCCTTGACTGTAAGTCCAAATGGCGATATGAATACCTCCAACTTATTATTTTCCAATAAGTTGGTAAGGATATTTTTCATTTTTCACCTCTGTAGGATAATAACTCATCTCAATCTTTATCCCCTGTCCTCCGATGTAGTGACTGTATATGTCCACAAAACACTAGAATCTTCATAAAACTCATCATGGTTTGATTATCCCAATAATGTATGGTGGGATGATTCTTCCTGCAATGAAAATTCTTAAGTGCTCTTTGAATCCATATGTCTTCACATATGGCTTTCATTACTAGCATGTATTCGACACATGGAAATGAAACTGAATTGCATTTTTCTCCTTGCCTGTTCTAGATACTGCTTCTAATATTAGGATCTTGTTTCTATTATTCCACTGTATGGTATTGTGTGAATACAAGTCTTTCCCCTATGGAAATTGTATAACCAATATTGTTTAGTGTTGGTTATTTTTTTTCCCAAGGAATTATTTCAAGCATAAAATGTGATGTTACATTATGTAGGTGTTTGTAGATAAGAAAACCAATAAAGTGTTGGCTATGCTCCAAAACCATATATTCTCAAAATAACTTCTGATCTTGGGATTTATAAACCATTTCATATTGACATTACATACTTTATACTAATAATCATAAGAGTCATGGAAAATAGAACTTGTGTTCACTAATCTTCAGGATTGTTTTATCCATTAGCACAAAGTCTAGGCAATATCTAGGAAAATAATTTTCATCGAGGTAGATATGTGGAAACCTTACCTCTAATATGAGTCATGTCAAGAATTCCCTCTTGACCATCCACTATTTTTTTTGCGCATTTGTTCTTCTATAACACTATGCTCTTTGACTTGGCTGATAAGGTGAGACAAACCATTGCTCTTGTTTTCGATTTCATTTTTAATCCAACCACAACCTCCAATAAGTTTGGAATTTCCAAAAACTTACATCTCTCTGACCTGCCTGTCCACTGCAACAGTATAATGATGATCAAGATAAATACTACCTTAATCTTTTCCATATTTTTGGTGCCCCTCCCAAGGCCCAAGAATGCTTGAGAAGGTAATCCTACGACTCTCTGTTAAGAATATGATACTTCCCTAGGTTCCCTCTCTATGCCCCATCTAAGAATCCCCATGGTCTGATTTTATCAATATCCAAAGGAATAAGCAGTCTTAGAAAATTCTTTGACAAAAATATTTGACCTTCCATAAACATATTAAACTCTGGAGAAAATTTGTGGAAGAGGATTCTAATCCTGAAAAATTGTTGGGTTCCTAGCTAGAAACAGAGTCCAACAAACGGTAAAGGGAAGTACGGGGTGTTCTTCAACTGATTGTTTCTCTATTCAACTCTGTAAAGCACTATCCAATGTATCCCTGTCCTACCCTCCCCTATTCCCTGTCAATGATTTTACTATTGACCATACTTCCTAGGAAAAGTGGCATCTGATCAATATGAGATATATACTCTCCATTAGATTTTCACAATGGGAAATTTTTTTGACCTTGCCATGATCTCTTCAACAAAACATCCCAGGTGAGAACTTTGTTGGACAATCCTAAACGGTTTTGGTAAAGTATGTATCATTTTATTAAAATTCTCCTTGACCCTCCAGATGAGATGCCTCAATTGGTATTCTTGCTCTGCCTTGTAACCCATCCCACAACCAGTTGAGAATCCCCAAATAATTGTGCCTCATGGATTCTCTTTCCCACATCAATTCCGCCAGAAGAAGGAATGCCTCGACCTCTGAAATCTTATTGGTACCATACGCTAACCCACATGAGTATGAGAAGGAATGGGACTCCAAGATATTGAAAAATCATCATATCCCACATTTTCCCAGGCTACCTTCTGAATCATCGTTGGAAAAAATCCAAGGTTTGGAATTATCTGTATTCAAATGACCAATCTACCTAGGGACCATGATAGAAATTTCCTTCCTATACCCATAAAAAACATACTTGATTCTATAGAAAACCTCTAAGGGAAAGATCGTTCCCTACTCAAATAGCATATCATTCCTTGTTCTCCACAAGGCCCAACATACAATTAGTGGAAGTGTTTAAAATTCCTCTAATCTTTTGTTCCCCACCAAAACTTAATAAATTCCTCTAAGGATGAACCTATCCATGTATCGATCCCTTTTTTAATAGTGATGGTTGCATCCTAAACTTCACAGAAAAGTGCCATCCCACAAGAATATGATACAGTATCTAAAGCACATCTACATAGAGGAAAGCAACATGGATCTTGTGAGAAAATTGTGCCAATTAAGGACCTTCCTTGAGAGAGCCATCCATAGAAATATCTTGCATTTTAATTTACAACCAAAATAAATTTTATAAGAACCAATAGGATTCAAGATGATGATCACCATTTTTTAAGTAAAAGGGTAAAAATATTAAAATATAATAAAATAATAAAACTACTTTTTCACTTGTATTTTCAAATTATCTCCCAAATATTTTACTCAAATTTCAAGTAGGAATATTCATTGGATACAAAATTTAATTCCTCATCCAAGGAGTACCCATGTTGCATACTTTTGAAGGACCCTGCTACACGAAAAAAGAGAAATACATGAAAAACATGATTGCAATCACGTTTTTCATGTATTTCTAATTTTTCGTGTAGTAGGATCCATCAAAAGTATGCAACACTGGTATTATTAGGATAAGGAATTAAATTTTTCATCCAACGAGTACCCTCGCTCAAAATTTGGGTAAAAACTTTGGAAGATAAGTTGAAAATACGAGTTGAAAAAGTAGTTTTTCCTTTTTCCCCTCTAAAATTTGATGATGTAATCAAATATTGTTTTATGATTTCCACTATTATTTTATAATTTCCTTAGGAGGCCCATTTTAGACGTCAAAATTTCCCTAATGAGTCCCAAAGCACAATGAATTTCTATTGCATCCCAAAGAACCATCACTGGAAAGTAAAACATTATCTACAAAGAATTGGTATATTAGATATATATGGATCTTATACCTTTCCATCTACCATTACCTCTTTCATGAAGGATGCATTTGCTTAAACCTTTTGTTATAAGAAGAAAATTTAGAGGTGAGATAGGGTAGCCCTACCTTAAACCTATGGAGAGTTGAAAGAAAGTTGAAAGAGAACCATTAATCAACAAGGTGAAAGAAATGGATGAATAACATCCTTCCATCTAGTTATAAAATTCACATAAGAAGATAACATGTAACATAATCAATCTTAGGTAAGACCAACAGACTCTATCATTTTTTTTCAGGTAGAATATTCCGTGGGAAACCTCATGGGCACCCCCCTCATTCCAAGGATGGTACCTAGGGTAAACCTTAGATTACTTAACACACAAAGCTATGCCAACAATTCATGGATATATCATGTATTTATTATTAGCAATTGACTCACCAAGAGAAAACATGTCACAAAGTGGGATTTGAATCTGCGTGGGGGGAGTAGCAACCTTTTCTCACAGCCACTCGAGCTATACCCAATTCACTAGCTAACCCTATCTTCTTTACCTCAATTGATTATAAACCTTCTTGAGCAATGCAAATAGCTTCATGCATTTGTCTACAGTCTAGCAATCCAAATTTCTCACTTCAGAGGGAAGGAGACAGTACAGACTTGAGTCTTCTTGCAATGATTCTAGAAATTATTTTATACCCATAATTACACATAAAAATATGCCTAAAATATTCAAAAAACTCTAGGCGTAGAAAATCCATGAAATTAAGCAACTTCTCTAATGAGAAATATGAAAACTATTTTCTTCTCATTAAGGCAAAAAATTACTCTACTTATTTGCAGCATAATAGTAACAAAAATAAGCACAATCACACAATGAAAAAAACACAATATTTTCCAAGGAGCCCAACTCGGAAAACCCTCTACTTGTTTGAGAATTTTATTTATAGAATTTTGAGCAATAGATCTCTTACAATACAACCTTGTTTCAGTAGAGAAACAATCATGTTCTCCCTGCTTGTCCTAAGCTGAAACACCTTGTAATAAGATTGATCTTGCTTCCCTATTTCCTTATGCAAATCCCAAGGAAATTATCCTTTATCAACTGCACATAACCAAATCAAATCGTAATACTAGTCCATCAACTGGTGCACCCTCCTTGCATGGATAATTGTGCAAGGTGAAGTGCCACTCAACTAGAAGAGAAGTTGGAGCATGAAAGCATTCATCCCCTCCTCGATATTTGTTACCTCTACCAAAAACTAGATACTCCTGATGAATGAGCACCTCAACTATCTAGGGATTTACACCCTCCTACTAACAATAGATTTGAATTCTAGGACTAACAAAAAAAAACTTTGAAGATAGAAAAAAAAATATATCTGATACTGGAACTGCAAAATCTAAAAGAGCTCTAAACTAGAATTAATTATAGGTGGAGTGTGCATGCATAGTTGATGAGACTACAATCTATATCACTTTTTCTTGCACCCTCATTCAACTTGTTCATCACTGTTGTATTGGAAACCTAAAAGTGCCATCTCTGTTGCACCATCACTGTTGATTTGTGTAACTTGGGAGGTAATCCAAGCCCTAGGGTTCAAGGTTTGGAGGGGAAAGCACCACAAGGGAAACTTGTGAGCTTGGAACCCAAGTGTGGAGTTTTGCACCCATCATGATTTGGGTCAAAACCATGATGAAGGCATGAAATTTTGTGGATGAGGATGATAGTGCTGGGTGATACGATTCCAACACATCAAGAATCATCTGAATCCGAGTTGTCATTAGAGAGAAATGAATTTTTGATGTTGACAAGGTAATTATTGGTTGCCAAATCATATAGGCTTGGTGTAAAAAACTCCAATAGGTGTGTCTCTTCATGATTCATTGAAGCCCTTTATATGTCTATAAATGAAGGGTGAAAACATGTCATTTTAGCATCCAATTTTGGGCAATAAAACTCAAGAGGAGCTCTGAAATTTTCGTGATGCATAGTCGTAGCTTGGATGGGCTAAAAGGACAATGTGGAGAGGAGCCAAAGGAAACGTGGTATGTATATTTGTTTTAGGTGACAACATGGTGATATAAGGGTTTTTAGGAGGCTGTAAGGTACTGTTCAAGTGGTCGGGTTGCTGGGCAGAGAAGGTTGTAGATAGGAGGATCAAGGGACTGTTGTTTGAAGGTAGTGGTGGGGTTGTTTGAGGAGGACCAAAGCTACAGTCCAGTATTGGGCTAGGCCGCAGTCCATAGCCAACAGTTGGAGCCCCTTAAGGGCTGCGTCTATGCTGGACATCAACCTTAAAAGACAACGTATGCATGGGGGATCCTTTTAGGGTGGACTGCAACCTTTAGAGGCTAGTTTTGTTGATTTGCATTGAGGAGTGAGGGCAGTGTGGTGTGCCCTAACTAGTGATGCAGTATTGCAACAAATTCAAACAACAATGCTTGGAGATGTGTGTTGGGTCAAGTTAATGACCGGATTGGTTCAGGATTGGAGCATCCTATTGATTCCAAGTAGATGACATTCCGTGGTGGTGAAGTGTCATCTTAGGAGCAGATTCAACAATGATTGGATTGGGTGTCATAGGTTTGTTGGAGGGCAGCATGTTGGCTACCCAAAGTAGCCCCAGACGAGCTATCTTGAAGGACGTAGAGTAGCATAAGGTTGAGTGAAGATAGGTGTCGAAGTGTAATACTTTGATTAATGAAAGTTGTTGCTAGCCTGGCAGTTTGGAGCTCAGGAATTGGCCAACCCAGAGAACATATTGGATCAGCTCATGTACACTCTATAGATGGACTTGTAGCAGTGTTAGGTGGTATCCCTCCTAGAGTCTCGATGTGTAGATGCCTTGATGGATTAAGGCACTACTAGTGAGCAGTACAGAAGCGAAGGGTCGACAGGACGAGATATGCCATTGAGTTTTTCATTAGATCTTTGTTAGAGAGGTAAATCCCCTCTGCGGACAGAGGTGATCCCCACTAGCCCAGATCGGGTCTAGCAACAACCGAGTCATGCTAAGACACAGGTTCATAGTTACAAAATACCAAGATGCGACAAGAGGGCTACCTTAAGTCCTACACTGTTGTTTCTTGCAGAGAAGATGGCACTTCCGTCCTTCACTTTGGCAGATCACAATTCTCCCACTTAGTACGTTCGAACACTTGCACATACATGAAGAAACAACAACACACAAGCGTAAAACCTAATACATGCAACCATATATCAGTCAGAGAAGATATAATTCATAACATAAGACATGAACATATGAATGGAACCATAATCGAAGTCCTTTGTTATTAATCAGAACGAAAGAAAGTTACAACCAGAGCTTTGACGCTGGATCTTCCTTCGGTGGGTCAACAACAGAGCACGTCTTGATGAAACTCGTCGAGATGGGACAAGGTTCTCTCTCTTCGGCTATCTGACGATAGTCTCCTTACTACTGATTCATCTCTATTCAGGCTAGCTTGCAAATGGAAAATGGCAAGCTTATATAGATGGTGGAATGGGAGTTGGGATCCCTACAATGGTGGGATTGGCCCTATCCTCAAGGAAGCTTCCATGATAGGTGGAAAACCACTTCCCATACATGGATATCCGGAGCCAAACCTCCCAACTCATTTTAGAGACTCGTTCAGGGGTTGGTTGGAATCAAACTTCCGCCATTTATTTTTAAAAAACAATCCTTATTAATCTTGGTGCGAGTAATACACTGGGACAGAGCGCCAGTTGGCGCACCCTCTTTGGTGGATTTCCCCCATTGGCGCAAGGGCTGAACTGGCTAGTCGCGCCAAGGCCAAAAGGTCTAATTTTATGGATTTTTACAGGAAATTGTCTTCAGAGTAATGATTGAACTTGTCAAAGGGGATGCCATGAAAGTGGTTTCAGGTCATGTCATTGCTCACAGGTCACGGAATAGGCCCTCCAATGTGCGGGACGGGGGATTGGAGGGACGGTGAAAAAATACTGTGTAACAGATGCCCCCTAAAGCATGAGGCCTGAAAGAGAGAGAGGTAAAATGCTTTACGAGAATGTGTCCAACTAAAAACACTGCTGTTGGAAAACCTGCGTAGACAAGTAAAACTGATATCTCAAATACATGATATGTGGTATGGGCACAACCATCCATAATAGAGTACACAATAATCAAGATCCGAGGCAGGGACGTAGCCATCGAGTGAGGATCAATAAATAGACTCAGGTATGGTCGCAGCCATCCAATAAATGAGTCATGTAACCAATCATGATAATCCACAAAATCCAAAACCAGGATTCCAACAGACAAAATCCAGGGTCTTGCGCTCCATCTCGACCCGAACAGAGTACAAGTTCGAGCATGTGAATAAGTGAGTTGAAGTCAAACATGCAAGAACATCATCTGATTACCAGCCAATGATGAAAGTTGTTAACAGATGCGAGAGGAACCACCAATAATGACAATGGCCCTCAAGGTAATATAGGTACAATCCACGGAATGTGAATAGTGAGCTGGCGTCGAACACCTGCTGAATCATCCGATCGAAGGTCAATGATGAAAACCTTGCGTCGAATGCGAAGAACCTGCCATTGAGGCATGCAGGTTCCAAGGTACCGGAAGGGAATCTCTAGATCAGCTTCCCGGATAATGAGATGAAGTTGACAAAAAGTGACCTTGATCGAAGGTGGGCCATAGTGTTTCCCACATCATTGACGCGAGACAGAGAACATAATGTTTGTGAATCAGGATCAGATGAGAATCAGAGGAAGGTTGAGACTGTAGAGGTCAACTTCTCATGAACATATCGGCGGCACGACAGTGGATTTGGCAGTATTTGACATCAAAAGATCAGAGGTCATGATGACGAGGCAAAGAGCAGATGAGAGGTCAAAAGGGATTACCCAAACCCATGGAGGCACGCAAAAAATGAGATGAGATGTCCCCAACCCGACACGAATGCAGAAAAGTGCCATGTTCAAGAGCGACATACTGCTGACACGACGATGATACTAGTTCCATTTTTTCCCCACCAATTCTGGTGAGTACCCCAATTATTTTTGAGAACAAGCTTGAAGGGGATAACATATGCTTGTGATATAAGTTCATCGTTTGGACGAATCCATCCTAGTACATTTAACGAGCCCTAGGAAGGAGAAACTCGAATATCGTCATTACGACAAAATCTGATGTCATCAGGGTTTAACGAGTCTGACAAAGGAAGAACTCGGTGTCTTTTCGTGTTTAGAGAGTTTGAAAAGATAGTAGAAAAGTAAACTCCAACAGTCCCTTTTCATAGATAGTTCCTCAGATCTGAAAATATAGAAAACTGTGTCTGAGAAAGCCTCCTAGTCGTGTTAGGCTAGGCTATTCCTTTTTCGTAAATAATCTATCCCAGCCCAAGAAAGGGGTAAATCATCTGGCAAAACAGGCTGATAAAATGGAAATCACAAGAGGTAAAATGGGAATGGTTTCATTTTTACACAAGCTTGAAATCAGGAAACTCTGCTTGAAGTTGGTTTCATTTTTACACAAGCTTGAAACAGAAACAAAATATGCTTGAAAATTTTTGCATGCCCCCAGCATGGTGACTTAATTCGAGGTACATGCCCCCCAATCTTCAATCCATATGAAAGGCAGATGGAGTGAAGGTTCAAGTTACGAGATCAAGAGAAAGACTCGACTGGGATTTTATGAGAACTTATAAAAGACTCGAATTGAATGGGAACATGTTTCATTATTTTAACGAGGTTGAAACATTAAAAGAACTATCCTCAAATGACCTTGTTTCATTTTTTAAGGAGCTTGACACAAGAAAAACAAACTCTGCTCTGATGAGCTTGTTTCATTTTTTAAGGAGCTTGACACAAGAAAACAAACTCTGCTCCGACGAGCTTGTTTCATTTTTCAAGGAGCTTGACACAAGCAGATGAACCATGCTCTGACGACCTTCTATCATGTCGAATAAAAGTTCATGGACTCCAAGAGGTTCACATATGATGGGAGAACAACATCTTGGAAATCGGGACCCAATGCCCCCAGCACCTGATGCACAACGGCACTATCATTGAATAAGGGCACAGGATAGGTAGCCACATAATTGACATGCGGCATGGATGACACAACCAGATGATAAAGATCTGGCAGGGATGATGGTGGACTAGCTACCATATTCAAACCAAAGAATTCAAGCTGATTGATGGTCACGATCCGACCTTGGTGCGGAAAACACATCACACGAAAGAGGGAGGAGACAAGCGCTCCCATGGAATAAGTATAATCACAGCCCAAGAGTAAATTAAAGTCCAACGGGCTGAGAGCAACCATCACGCCCATATGGACAATTTTCCCTCCCAAAGTAACAGGCAACTTTGGAAGGATCCCTAACGGTTGACTAGTTCCTCTGTTAAAAGCCAACAGATTCTGCGTAACAGGCATAAGTGGCGGCGAACCGAAAGCTTGCTAAGTAGTTGAGGATAAAACACTAACAGATGCACCTTCGTCTATAATAGTTCTAGGTATGACCAGATCGAAGTTCTGGACCATTATCTCAAAAGGCACATAAGACAGAAGGGGGTATCCAACAAATTGATTCTAGTCAAAAGAAGTGACCAAACTACTCAGAGGGGCTGCCATTGAACCGAGATGGTCTTCCCCTGGTGTTACAGAAGAAGAAGGAGCATCCTCCATGACCTCCATCTCGAAGGTGGGAGGAGTATCCTCCAGGACCTCCATCACAGGAGGTGGAGGAGCAGCTTATTGAGATATAGGGACAAGAGAATCTTTCTCCAAGTCTGAGGAATCTAAATAAATAAGAAGAACTTGAGGGATGTGAGGTCCACTCTCAACGGAAAAGACCTAGTGCACTACAGACGGGGCTAGTTCAACCGATCCCATGACCAATGGTTGGTCGGGGATGGATTCCTGAATTTGAATTTCCGAGGGAGCAGGATCGACCAAGGATGACTCTTGACCAATCATAGGATCAGCTGGTGGAGGACTCAAAGAAAGTTGTTTGTAACCAGCAGGAAGGCACGGCACAGAAACAACCGATTTTTCCAAAACTCGCTTGGCTTCATCCATATACGGACAAAGTTGAATGGCATGGTGCTCCCCACACAACTTATAGGGATTGGCAAGCTTACCCTGCTTCTTAAGAGTTTTACCGGCACTAGCTGAAGACGTGCCCCCAACTTGACTCCCAGAAGCCAAAGACAACAGCAGGAGACCGTTGGACCATACTTCGAGCACCTTGGGAATGCCAGGGAAATCTTGAAGAAGATGGTTTCCTGTGCACAACATGCAAGGAAACTTGACTTTCTGTGGAGGGTTAGGAGGTTCATCAAGACGAGATTTTTTAGGAGCAGTAGTTGCAGCCTTAGCCTCTCTCTTATTGGACTTCTTCTTCTTCTTCTTAGCCACCTGGTTACTCGAATCCAGACTTTCACCAGACGAAGTAGAAGAGGAGGACGCGGAAACAGGCGAAGAAGGGGAGAGGTCCACCTTGGAATCAACATGGCGTTGTGCAGGCGGAGGAACTGATTGAATAGTAGTAGTGACATTCAGGACCACAGAGGTTGAAAACAACCAAACAGGAAACCCAATAGTTAACCCAGGAAGGGACAACATTTCCATGTAAGGAGCACCAAGATTCCCAAAAGGAGGAAAATGACCAAGATTCCCATCAGAGGGGGTTCCTTGGTTAGTGAACTCCGGGAATTTTTCCATTAGAAAAAACTTTAGAACAACACCCTAAGGAAACTAACTTTAACCAGGAATATTTCGTGGGCAGTTAATTTTTAAAACACTGAAACCAGACTCTACTGTTTCATATTTTAAGAGTCAAGAAATGAGTAAAAGATGACTCTATCTCTTTCAGTTTGGAAACAAGCGTGAAAGGACAAGCGCTTGATGATATTTTAAAATTTAATGAGTCAGAAAAGATCAAAATGACTACTCTGATAATCTAGGCAAAGGGTGTACCAAATATCCGTGAACTGCAATACACACCTTGGTTCAAAAATGAAAGAGAAATCAACCAAGGACTTGATGTATGTGCAGGCGATCTCCCCAAATGCTGTGTTCGGTGTATCATGGGTATAAGGCGACAGACTTGGCTTCCTACGGATAAAGGATAGCAACCTAGTGGGGTCTCCCTTTATATACGTGACGGTACGGGGAGCACAAGTCCGTACTAGTGTTGTCTAAAGCTAAAAGGCAAACGACAGCTACTAGGTTTAACGACGCCAGAACACATCACTAGCCTAGACCTATAAATATTTCGTTAATTTCTCAATGATGCCTTAAGGTAAATTGAATAAATGTTAGCGTTGATATCCAATTATGTTTCAATTTTTAGGCCCTACCGAATGTTACGTCTCAAAATCCTCTAAATGCACAGTACATGCCACAATATATCACTTTGTTCTATGAATAGCTAACTATGGGAAGGTTGAGAGCTTTCACACAATAACAAAATGATCACAAAACAACCACTAGTGTCTCTAATTCCTGCTAATGCAACTAAAAACTTTTCTGTTAGAGTTATATAACACTAATAACGCAAAAAAGATTTCAATTTACATTAACTAATAAAAAGGAAAAAGAGATTTGATTTTTTGTATTTTCAATGTTCAAGAGAAAAATGCACTAAACGAAATGAAAACTAATGAAAAGAACAATTTGAGAAGTGATGGAAAAAGAGCAAAGACAAGCAAGTTCACTCAATGCAAAACACACAATCAAACCTCAAACTGATAGAGAAATACATCAAATCAAAGAGGAATCCCAAAGACTCAAATGAACCGTGTAATCTAGGCTCGAAACGAGACAAAGCAAAACTTGAATGAGAAAGAGAGAAATCACTCAAATAATGCAATAAAACAATGGAAAACCACCAAACGAATGCAAAGAAGCAACCACGAAGTTGACTAGACAAATGAAAACCAAAAACTCCCACGGGAGGCTCAGCACACTATAGCACCTAGATGCCCTAGGGCTAGAATGTAAAACCGATAGTAGAGGGCAAACAACTAGAGGATAGAGGTTACACATAGTCAACCAAGGCTTCAGGACACTCAGGCAGTCGAAAAAATGACACCAAAACTGCAAATCAAGCTCAGAAAACTCAGAAAGAAGCAAAGCTTAGCACCACACAGGATTGGCGTGACTATTTGGCTGCAACAAGCGCCAGAACAGGATTGGCGTGGGGGCTGAACTAGCAACAAGCACCAGTTGGCACAAATTTTAGGGAAAAAACCGTGCCAATCGAGTTTACTAAGAACAAAAATAAAAAAGAGAAAACAGGGAGCAGATCAGGTATGGTGAGGCTAAACAGAGGTTTAACACTAGAAAAGGCAAACAAAAAGAGCTGATCAAGTAGACAAGACCAAAATCAACCAAAAATACAAGACAAACTCCAATCAATGTGTCCCCAGTGGATTTGCCAGTTTTTTGGAGAGGTAAATCCCCTCTGCGGACAGAGGCGATCCCTACTAGCCCAGATCGGGTCTAGCAACAACCGAGTCACGCTAAGATGCAGGTTCCTAGTTACAAAAGACCAAGATGCGACAAGAGGCCTACCTTAATTCCTACGCTGCTGTCGCTTGCAGAGAAGATGGTGCTTCCATCCTTCGCTTTGGCAGATCACAATTCTCTCGCTTAGCACATTCGAACACCTGCACGTACACAAAGAAACAACAACACACAAGCGTAAAACCTAATACATGCAACCATATATCAGTCAGAGAAGATATAATTCATAACATAGGACATGAACATATCTGGGACCATAATCGAAGTCATTTATTATTAATCAGAATGAAAGAAAGATACAACCTGAGCTCTGACACTGGATCTTCCTTTGGCGGGTCAACAGCGGAGCACGTCTCGATGAAGCTCGTCGGGATGGGATAAGGCTTTCTCTCTCTTCGGTTGTCTGACGATAGTCTCCTTTCTACTGATTCAGCTTTATTCAGGCTAGCTTGCAAAGGGAAAATGGCAAGCTTATATAGATGGTGGAAGGGGAGTTGGGATCCCTACAATGGTGGGATTGGCCCTATCCTTAAGGAAGCTTCCATGATAGGTGGAAAACCACTTCCCCTACATGGAGATCTGGAGCCAAACCTCCCAACTCATTTTAGAGACTCGTTCAGGAGTTGGTTGGAATCAAAATTCCGCCATTTATTTTTAAAAAACAATCCTTATTAAGCTTGGCGCGAGTAATACACTGGGACAGAGCGGCAGTTGGCGCTCCCTCTTTGGTGGATTTCCCCCATTGGCGCGAGGGCTGAACTGGCTGGTCGCGCCAGGCCAAAAGGTCTATTTTTAGGGCTTTTTACAGGAAAATTTCTTCAGAGGAATGATTTTCCTTGTCAAGGGGGATGCCATGAAAGTGGTTTCAGGTCATGTCACTGCTCACAGGTCACGAAATAGGCCCTCCAATGTGCGGAACATGGGATTGCAGGAACAGTGACAAATTAATGTGTAACAATCTTGTATACCGTAGACTATTGTATTATTCATATTTGGTTTAATATAATGAAGATTGGTGATTGTATAATATTGTGCATTTTTGTTTAAAACTGTGTATATTGTGCATATGTGATTTACTGCTTTATATTTCCATTATGCAAAGTAGCTTAGTGGTTTAGATTCTTGGTTTGGTAGGATTAGTGATTTAAGACTCTAACCTAGACCCAAAGTCATGGAGATTCAACATGGTTTCAGAGCGTGTCTTAGCTCCTTTGGAAGTTAGTAAATTAGATTTGCGCAACAAAGCACATCGTGAGAGGGATTTGGTCACATTGTGAGTGAAGGAGTCACTAAAATGTCGAAGTTGCAAGCAGGTCTCTGGTATGAGGATAGTTTGGAAGGGTTGTCCAACTACACTCCGTGGAAGGAAAGGATCAAGTTGATCTTGCAAGTCAACAGGATCTGGGATTTCGCTGAGAAAGAGATCAAGAAGTTAATCGACCCTAAGGAGCTGGAAATATGGGAATATTTGGATACGAAGGCAAGGTTGATCATCCTTGATGGTGTGAAGGATTCCTTCATACCTCATTTTTTGGTAAGAACAATGCACATGAAATGTGGATGGCTCTTCAGAATTTATTCCAGAATAAGAACGAGAATTGGGTGTTGGTATTGGAGGATAATTTGAAGTCCACCAAGATGATAAAGGGTGAAGGAATGACTTTGTATCTGATGATTTTGTCTTCGGTTCTATATGAGCTTGCTACTGTCAGTGTCAAAGTTTTAGATGCAGAGATGTTAAGGATTTCCTTGAAAGGGTTCACTGAGAAATAGAAGCCCTTCATCAAAGGAATCATTTCCAGGGAGAAGCTTCCAAACTAGAATAGACTGTGGGATGATTCCATTCAGGAAGAGTTGTGAGACGAGGATCTTCATCCATCGAGGAAGGCAGATGAGGGCGTGGCACTTATAGCATGAATGAAGGGTAAGCCGAAGAAGGACTTGAGTAAATTCAAGTGTTTCAACTGTGGCAAGATGGGTCATTATTCGAGAAGATGTTTGTTGAAGACGGGAGATGATGAGAGGAATAGGAAATGAAAACATATCGTTGCTTCAACAAGATAGATGATCTCTCCAAGAGATTGGAAGAGGAAGATTTTACTATGATCTCTCATTTCTTGCAAGGTACTATTCAAGAGGATGGATGGTACGTGGACAATGGTGCGATGAAGCATATGACAGGGTCATAGGTGGTTTTTGAGACTCTAGTTGAAAGGGACTTGAAGTTGCACATGGTGTTGGGTGATAAGAGTCAGTTGGAGATCCGAGGATCTGGTGTGGTGGCATTCAGGATGGAGATAGGATGTATCATGTGGGTCCAAGATGTACTGTTTGTATTAGGACTCTGGTATAGTGTGATTTTCGTCTCGATGATGGAGAGGAAGGGGTTTTAGGTCTTGTTCCAGGATGGAAGGCAAGACTCACACCTAGAGGCTCTAAGTCCAATGGGATTGTGCTTTTGTTTAGGGAGAATGGTCTCTATAGGCTAATGGGAAAGCATGAGGATCATGGAAAGAAACCAGGGCAGGTGTAGGTTCCAGAGAAGCAGGAGTACTGGTGTAGCTGCATATACAAGCTTCAGTGGAGTAGGTACATGTTCCCGAGAAGAAGGTACACTTTTAAGATAATTTCCAGGTTCCGGAGGCTCATAGGGAGTCGAGTTATAGAGGGAGTTTGCAGATTCAGAGGGATAATCTGCAGCCCAAGAAGAGCGCATCGTTAGTGGGGAGAAAGGGTGGTTCCACATCTAGCAAGAAGGAAACATGGAGATATTGGAAAGATATTTGGGAGAAGAAGAAGAAGCAGGAGGCTTCCAGTGACAATGAAACTTTCGAGAGAGGCATAGTTCATGCTTCATGGATTGTTGTAGTTGTGAGCGGAAATAGTTGGGTAAGTGTTGAAAGCAGTGATGATGAAGACGAAGTACTTCCTAGTCTTAGAAGTACCTCCCTCACTAATAGGGAATGTTGATTTGTGTATCTTGGGAGGTACTACAAGCCCTAGGGTTCATGGTCTAGAGGGAAAATCACCACAAGGGTAGCTTGTGGGCTTGGAACCCAAGTGTGGTTTTGCACCCATCGTGATTTGGGTCAAAACCATGACGAAGTTACGACATGTGATGGATGAAGATGATAGTGCTCAGAAATACGATTCCAACACATTGAAAATCATCCGAATCCGAGTTGTCATTAGAGAGAAATGAATTTTTGAAGTTGACAAGGTAATTATTGTTTTCCAAGTCCAGTAGGCTTAGTGTAGAACACTCTAATAGGTGTGTTTCTTCATGATTTGTTGTAGCTTCTTATATGTCTATAAATTAAGGGTGAAAACATGTCATTTGAGCATCCAATTTTGGGAAATACAACTCAATAAGAGCTCTAAAATTTTCGTGAGGCATAGCGACAACTTAGAGGGGCTAAAAGGACAGTGTGGAGAGGAGCCTAAGACAACATGGTATTTCTGTTTGTTGTAGGTGATAGCATGGTGAGATAAGGGTTTTTTAGGAGAATGTAAGGTGTTCTTCAAGAGGTAGAGTTGTTGGGAAGAGAAGGTCGCAAATAGGAGGAGCAAGGGACTATTGTTTGAAGGTATTTGTGGGAATTTTTGAGGAGGACTGAAGCTGCAGTCCACTACTAGTCTAGGCCGTAGGCCATAGCCATTATTTGGAGGCCCTTAAGGGTTGCGTTTAAGGTGGAAAACAACCTTAAAAGGTAGTGTATGCATGGATGGATCATTTTAGGGTGGACCACAACCTTTAAAGGCTAGTTTTTCTAATTTGCATGGAGGAGTGAGAGCAGCGTGGTGTGCCCTAACCAGTGGTGTAGTATTGCAACAGTGCAGCAAGGTGAAAAAACAGTGCTTGGAGATGTATATTGGGTCAAGTTGATGACGAGATTGGATCAAGATTGGAGCAGCCTGTTGATGCCAAGTAAATGACATTCCATGGTGGTGAAGTGTCATCTTAGGAGCAGATTCAACAATGATTGGATTGGGTGCCATAGGTCTATTGAAGGGCAGTGTGTTGGCTACCCAAAGTAGCCCTAGACGAGCTATCTTGAAGAACGAATCACATTAGAAGGTAGGGTGAAGATAGGTGTCGAAGTGCAAGACTTTGATGGATGAAAGTTATTTATAGCCAGGAATTTTGGAGCTTGGGAATTGGCCAACCTAGAGAGCTGATTAGATCAACCCATGTACACTCTACAGATGGATGTGTAGCAGTGTTAGGTGGAAGCCCTCCTGGAGTCTCGATGTGCAGATGCCTTGATGGACTATGGCACTATTAGTGAGTAGTACGAAAGCGAAGGACCGAAAGGACAAGATGTGACATCAAGTTTGTCATTGTATCTTGTATACCATAGATTGTTGTATTATTCAGATTTGGCTTAATATAACGAAGATTGGTGACTGTACAATATTGTACAATTTTTAAAAAAAATTTGTATATTGTGCATATATGATTTACTGCTTTATATTTCCGTTGTGAAAAGCAGCTTAGTGGTTGAGATTATTGGTTTGGTAGCTCCATTTATTTAAGACTCTAACCTAGACCCAAGGTTGTGGAAATTCAAGAATCACTAGGGGAAATCACTAGCTGAGCAACAGGTACAAAATCTAACAGTCTAGCTATAGATTCATATTGTCTTGTTAGTGAAAACACTGGTATTGATCCAACCTTTTTGTGGTTAAGAACCATACTATGGTTCAGTCTTTATTTTTAGAATATTTTCTTGCATTAGATTGCACTAACCCTTAACTCCAGATGCCATACAATCAGATAACAGGCCAATATATATATATATATGGAGAGAGAGAGAGAGAGAGTTAAATTGTGCGAGATGGATAAGCTATTAAAGGAGCACAGAGTGAATGGTCACAACACAAACAAAGAGATAATGGTAGTTGCAATTTTCCATTCATACATTCTTGAAATTGTTAGTGCTTTGGAATGTAAAAAAAAGTTCTCTTCTACATCACAAATGGTCAAATGTGTACAACCAAATCATGTTGTTCAAGCAGACGACCCAATTAATATGTCGAAACACTGCAAATGGGTTGTACTCTACATAGAACAAGACAAGAAGGTTAATGGGAAATTGACAATATTAGAGGTCCCTTTGTCATTATAGACATTTTTTTTTCGCAATACTCTGGGAAATTATATCTGTAATAAGATAGTTGAAGCTGCTATGTCAATTCCACATGTATCAAATATTTTTTGAAGGTTAAAATTAAAATCCTATTGGTGTGCATGCATGTAGTGAGTATCATGATGTGATGCAAATGGGATCTAGAGTTGTGTGACATAGTCTTATAAATTTTTATTGTTATTAATATTTATTATTAATGGCAAAGAAATTTTTTTCCATCGCAAATAAATCCAAGAAATTCGTTTCACATGTCCAATATAGAGTTGAAGAGGAATATGACATGGATGGAGATGCTTATTCTGGGGTCATAATGCATGCAAAATTGGCAATCAATCAAAGCCATGAATGAAGCAGCAAGTTTTTCTTGGGAAATTTCCCTGGTAATGTGAAGGTTGTGTATGACAATGAATAGGAAGAAATATTTATAGATGCCATGGTTGATGGTTCTTGAAAAGTCATTACCAACCTACCAAAGGATGCATTAGATGTCAACCCTCTGCTTACTTGGTAACTTTCAAGCACCTTTTCAAAACTTTGCTAGCCTAGAAAACACATATTCGTGAATTGATACATGGTTCAAACTCTCTCCCTCCATGATAAAGTGGATTTTGGTGTTCATATCGACCAATAAATTACCTGCGCATTGTGACCATAGCATAGGAGAGGAAAACACAGAGTATCCTTTGCACCCAAAGCATGTATTGAAAGAATTTTCTAGATATCAAAACTACCTTCCACGCACCCTAAACCGATGGATGATCTAATGGTGTATTGGAAAATGCATTGTTAATGAATGCTATGAAGAAATGCAAGTTCAAAAATCTATCCTACCATGTGAAAGATTTCCCATTTATCACTGATTAATAAAAAAAATGAAATGTACCAATAAAAAAGTCATATTAACTCTGAACCCAAAGGCAACCTAGTAATCATTTTATCTTTTAATTTCCTTGAAATATTGCTAAAGTGTCTAAAACTTGATGAATTTCACCAGGGTTCAAAACTCCTATGGTTATATATGATTAAAAATCTAAAGGGCATAAAAAATAGGGCATGAACACAGAATCAAACCCGCATGGCCAAGGTTTATGATGTAATTACAAGGTTTTCACCAGAACAAAATAGATTTGACATATGAAGCACCAAATCAACGAGCTTCTTTGAAGAGAACATCTGCATGGTGAATTACCCGAATACAACCATTCTCAAAACCATAGCCAATGTCTTCCCTACACCACCCTACTGATAGTGTTGGTGTTGCTTACCTACAGGTGTTTGAAGCTGCAAGTTCTTAGTGTTTGACCATATTCATATGAGCCAATATCAATACTTCAACGCTAATGTATTCCCCTCACCACCCTGCTGATAGTGTTGGTGTTGCCTGCCTACAGGTGTTTGAAGTAGCAAGTTCTTGGTGCTTAAGTTTCCAATTTGCAGGTTCAAAGGTGTCAGGATTTGTCTCCTTCCTATCTGCACCTAGAAAATGAATATTTATCATAAAATCTTCATGAAGCTGTGAAAGCTCAGACATAACACAAGAGATATCATTGAAAACATTTTCCTCCCGCTTGTGATCAATGATATATGAATGGCTCACAAAGAGACTCTTTGACCTCTAAAGCTGGGAAGACAAATTCACCTTCTGCATTGTTGTGGGCTCGATAAAGTCCTCAGAGCAGACTAAAGTGTACACTAAAATGGCGAAGAAATGTTTCATCACAATCTATAAGCCTTTCTTTTTCAACATCCAAATATTCTAAATATTTTCAAATAGCCTTGTGAAACTAAAAGATGTGATCAATTGGCTTAGGTGGTTGACCAAAGTCATATGAGCCAGTATCATTACTCCAAGAAAACACGCTAGAACTTAAAGAGGCACTAACTGGAGAATTGAAGGAAAGGGAATGCAAGTTCCTTCCAGTAGGGAGTGTTCCCACACCCAGGTTGTTACTTGTCACTCCTAATCTAGGAACACAACATGACTAGATTTCATAGGGGGTTTCTGATGAGAATTTAACAACTACTAAAGTTCTTGGATAAGAAACATTGTCATTTCCATCTATTCTCTCTGTTTTTCCATATTGAGGCTGCTTCAATGGCCTTTTATCCACATCTGTTATGAACATTCTGTATTACCTCTGCGATCAAACCCGCTAAAGTACTTGATCGGAAACGTTGCCATTTCCCTCTGTTCTCTCTGTTTTGCTGAAGTATCCACATTTGTGATGAACATTCTGTATTACCTTTGCGATCGAACATAACAGAACAAATACCATAGTTTCCACACATCTCCAAACCCATTTCATTAATTATTTTGACAAGGAAATCATTTTCGGAATCTAAAGAAATACACATGAATCTCCCTGATTTAAACTTATTTTGTGGGCGTCTTTTACAAGCCCAACTAGAGAACAACGTAACTAGAGTTGTATGAGAGGTGGGAGCCACGAGACACATAACAAAGGGAAAAAGAAGCATCACATGAAAAAAAATAAAAAATGTCAAATATCACTCAAATATAATATAATGTACTTGGAGGGATTACATTTTCCCACGGTGAATTTATTTGGTCATTCAAATTAAAATCGAGTAAATTAAAAAAATAAAAAGTATTAATAATAATTTTGTTGTAAATTTTTACTTATAAACATGTACTCTTTCAATTTGATTTTCATTTTGGATTTTTTTTTAAAATCTAGTTTTAATAAACATAAAATTTATATATTTTTTAATAGTGGGAAAATCTATCAACTTAGTTGTCAAACTAGCATTGAGGATAATTTTCTCTATCTATTTTTCATGAATGCAAGTTCTCTCATCACCATTATTCAAAGAAAACCAGGCAACCTAGAATGAACCATTGGTGGTCTGTAAATTACAGGCAGGCTTTCACTCCTACTAGATGTCTCTGTGTCTTGGGTTGTTAGCTAGTTTCCTTACTTTTGAGGAAGACAAGCTCTTAACCAAGCAAAAGCAAGTCATTTCAGGGCATACTCGAGACCAAACCAATTAATTTATATTTTGAAAAATATATTAAAATTAATAGTCGATATTTTTTTATTTATTGAATTGTATATTAGTATGTCATACTCTATTTTAATAAATATGATTTTATTTTTAAAAATATGAATTATAAAAATTATGATAAATATAAATATTTTTTTTGTTTCTCATTTTCAATTATGAGTTTGATAGAGATAGTTTATGGTATTATCATATATCCATATGTGAGAACTTAACCATAACTCTCGAAAGAAAAAATAATGAAAATAGGACAACTTAAATTGTGAGGTTCAAGAAATTAGGCATAAAATTAGGAGAGTAATACCTCAAGGTGCATGCGTATGAAAAAACCCCAAATTCCATCAAAATATTAAACAATATTTCAACATTGCAAATGGATTCAAGGAAAGGGGTCTCTGAATCCATTTGCATTGTTAAAATTTAGAGACAAAAAAGTATTCATAATTTTAAACTATAGATGTATTCAGAGACCCCTTTGTCTCTAAATTTTAACACTGCAGATGAATTCAGAGACCCCTCTAGTGAAATGTAACACTTCAGTATCAAAATTGTAATTTCCATTTTCAGAGTGACATAATTAAAAATTACTAACATAAATGAGTAATTTATATACTTGTACTTTTTATTTGATCATATTTTCATTCTTGGACTATAGTAGTCCTTAAGTTAATCATTATTAATTTTATCACTTACTATCTAGTCATATATTTTAGTCTTGGACTAAATTAGTCATTTAAGTTAGTTGCTTTTAGTTTGGTCACTTATTATCTAGTCGTATATTTTATCCCTAGACTAAATTAGTCGTTTAAGTTAGTAATTTTTAGTTCGGTCACTTAAAATTTCTCAAATTTAGTAGTATTTAATTTGAAATAATTTCGGTGACTAACTTTTTTAGTCACCTAGTCACTAATTTCATCATTTTATACTAGTGTAAAGACACCCTTTCTCAATGAGGTGATTGAGGAAGAGGTGTAAATTGAGTAGCTAGAAGGTTTTGAGACCTTCGACAAAGATTCGCATGTGTGCAAACTCAAGATAGCACTGTATGGGATGAAGCAAGCACCTCATGCTTGGTACAACAGGATCGACAACTATTTCACCACGTTGGGCTTCGCCAAGAGTGAATTAGATGCGAAACTTTACCATATTGTGGTAGAAGGTAAACTTTTGATCATTGAAGTTTATGTCAACAATTTGATACTGACAGGTGATGAGCAGCTCATCAAGTATTACAAATAGGATCTTGCAAGAGAATTTGAGATGAAGGACATGGGGCTCTTACACTATTTCCTAGGATTGGAAATTTGGGAAAGAGACGGGGAACTATTTCTATCTCAGGGAAAGTATTCCAACGATATTCTCAGGAAGTTCCACATGGAGGGAATCAAACCCATGGAGACTCCTCTAGCAGGAAACTAGAGGAAGGAGGATGCTACTTTCACTCAGGCAGCTTATGGGTTCACTCATGTATTTGGTGAAGACACGGCCAAACATATGCTATACAGTTAATAAAATTAGTCAAGCTATGGTTAAGCCTAACAAGATATTTTTAAAGGAAGGTAATCATCTCTTGAGAAACCTCAGGGGTACTACAAAGTTTGGGCTATGGTATAGGCGGATAGAGGGAGTGAAGCCTTAAGGCTTCACATATGAAAATTGGGCAGGGAGTCCATCTGACTTGAAGAGAACATTATGGGGCATCTTCAACATAGGATTAACATTAGTTTCCTGGTACATCAGGAAAAAAATATTAGTTGCACTCATTTCAGTAGAGGAATAGTACATGGCATCCAATCAGGCAACATGTGAGGCCATATGGATGAGGAAGATACTCGTTCATTTTTTTGGTCAACAGATGGATCCGACGGTGAATTATTGTGATAACTAGAAGTGCATCAAACTCTTGGTTAATCCATTTTTTCATGATAGATCCAAGCATATTGATATCTGATATCACCATCTCAGAGTTTGTGTGCAGAGGCAGATTATGTCGTTAGAGTACATTCCCATGAAGGAGCAAGATGCAGACATCTTAACGACGACATTTTCAAGAAGTAAATTTGAGTTCCACAGAAGTAGGATCAAGGTAATAGACTATTCCTTTCTTGTTGATGGAGCGTTGAAATTGGCAACAAGAAATGCTTCTAATTTAATTTTCTGTTAATTAAATTGGAAGGAAAGTGTAATTCCACATCACATGACAACTTGTATGAGTTAACTAAGTTAGGAAGACTTAGTTAGCTCAGTTAATTCGAGTTGAAAGTAAAACTAGAGGCATGTAGAGTTCTCCCTAATTTTTAGGTTTTCCAGTTGCAGTTTATTTTGAGTTGTAATTATTTAACTCGATTATTTGAGTTAAAATCAATTTAACTAGTTGTAATTGAGAGATGAGCTAGTGATAGGTCCAGTGAATTAAATCTGATTTAATTTACATGCAGCGATTAATTAGATAACTGATAATTCTCTATAAATAGTTGTTTCATGTCAGTTCTAAGGATGGCCAAGTTGAGATTGGAGTTAAAGGGAAGAGAACTATCAATTGTATAATTAGAAAATTATATAGGTCATGCATGAGGTTAGCAAGACCTCTTAGATGAATTGCGCAATCAATTCTTGGGAATTTCCTAATTAATAGGGCCAAAATTTCCTCTAAGGATGCATAAGCAAGGCTAAGCAACCCCAAGGAAGGAAATTGGTTAAGTATCAGACCATTCTTGCTAGGATTGGAGTGAGACAGTGAGAGATAGTGCAGAGGTTTCTCAGGAAGGGAAATAACATTGTATTGTTTCATATTCTTGATTTAATGCAATATATAGATAACAAGGTTTTTAGCTGAGGCTTTCCCCAAATACATCTTTCTGTTGTGTGATTGAAATTATTTCTCTTTCTTGTTCATGTGATTGTGCGATCGTAATTGGTTTCCACAATTTGTAGAGATAAACTCAGTATTTTGTTTTATTATATTACAAGATCAATTGAATCTATATAGGTTTTCTACCATGAACAAATTAAATAACTAATCCAAAAATATCTAGAGTTATAGTTGACTTTAAATATTGTATTGAATCAATTTTGCAAGATTCTCTTCTATTATAAAGCCTATTATCATAATAATTTCATCAACATCAATATAATCACTATAATTATTATCACCATCAATGTCATTGTCTTAAGTTTAATGAAAAAACTATTAGCCTTATATTATTGTGACCACATAAAATATACAAAATATATTTAAAAATACACATTTTTTCGAAAACATATATAAAACATTTAAAATTATATATGTATCTAAATTATAATAAAACATTTTACACTAACCATTTCCCGAATTAAAAAAATTGTAAAAAATCATATAATAAACCTCTATGTGAACTGTAAAATTACCATAACATTCCATATTATGTGCACACCTTACCCAACACACATGCACATACATATTAAAAGTCTTTACTCATGTAATTTCATCAAATTTTATAATCTTTCTCAAAAGAATCCGTATTTCCTCAATTAGAATTAGCGTAATGTGTAATGATAGTGTTTCATATTCCATGAGCATAATAAACAATCCATGTGAAAAAAATTAAAATTTTATGCCATATACATTTATGAAATAAGTTTAAGTTTTTGTTTTTGTTTTTTTTTTTGTTTTTGGTAAGTTTAGGTAGATCCTTCTCATTTTCTATTAATTTAAAACCAGGCATCAAAGAT
The DNA here is from genome assembly GCA_034641835.2 of Pinus albicaulis. Classification (NCBI taxonomy): domain Eukaryota; kingdom Viridiplantae; phylum Streptophyta; class Pinopsida; order Pinales; family Pinaceae; genus Pinus; species Pinus albicaulis. The sequence goes on along the minus strand of CM076575.1, from coordinate 1,284,142,064 downwards.
ACAAAAATTAGACCTCAACCTGCCCGTAGGAAATCAGGTTTGTTGGCCATCTAAGTGCAAAGTATGTCAACCAAAACATAAACAGTCTTAATAACCTGTACAATATCTGATGATACTTAATATCTAAGTTTGGAAATACTATCATAAACAAAAAAGAGAACTAGCCGCTAAAAAAAGTAACTGAAAACTTTAATCATGATATCCTTAATCATCTTCTGACTCCACAGGGGCAGGGTCTTTGGCACTTGAACCAGGCATTTCAACTTCAACCTGCTGCAATGACTTGATATCCTTCTCCATCCTTCCTATTTTAGCATACTGATGCAGCCGACAGAGGTTAATTTCCTGAATGTTTCTATTAATATCTGCCAGAGTAGACTCTGGCTTGGATTTTGCTATCTCTTGAGTCGACATGACTGCCTTTCCCAGCAAACATTTTATCAACCAGTAAGTTCTGATTGACTGTTGGAACAAAGAAATATGTCCTCAGGTGTGCCCTGGATTAGCTACAACATTCTGCATATCGTCATATGCCATATCATCCTCCATATCCACTTTTTTTATAGCCTCAGTTTTCCAACCATAAATACGAGATCGAACAGAATTAGGAACCTCTGATGCAAACTTTTGCACTAACAGTTCCAGGAGTTGCTTTGTTGATTTTCTTCCTCTTTTTAGAGGTTGCTAGGAGATAGGCTGCTTGCCTTTATCTCCATTTGGCTTCCTACCTCGAGTTTTTTTAACCATCTTAGAGAAACCAGGAAAGGATTCTTTTGATGCTAAAAACTAAACAACATAACCATGAAAAATATATATCAAAAACCTAAAAAAGTTTTGTAAACCAGCAGAAAGACTTTTTCCATAACCCAGGTTAACCAAAGCCACAATATTTGAACCCAGAAACAGAACCCATAAAGTGTAACAGAGACACTGGGTATATAATTCCTCCCCTCAGAACCAGTGACCATCTTCCTACAGAATTAGGAACCTCTGATGCAAATGTTTGCACTAATAGCTCCTGGAGTTGCTTTTTTTATTTTATTCTGCTGGGAGATAGGTTGCTTGCCTTTATCTCCATTTGGCTTCCTACCTTGAGTTTTTTTAACCATCTTAGAGAAACCAAGAAAGGATTCTTCTGGTGCTAAAAAACAAACAACATAACCATGAAAAATATATATAAAAAACATAAAAAAGTTTTGTAAACCAGCAGAAAGACTTTTTCCATAACCCAGGTTAACCAAAGCCACAATATTTGAACCCAGAAACAGAACCCATAAAGTGTAACAGAGACACCGGGGTATATAATTCCTCCCCTCAGAACCAGTGACCATCTTCCTATCCGAGCTTCTATAAACAAGCTTCAAAGAAGGTACCTCCATCCTAGTTTTCCACAACACCCGAATAGCAAGTGAACTGCTTAAGGAAAAACAATAGAAGACCCTAAACATCGGCATGAGACTCACAACGACAGCAAGAAGGCAGTCTATGTTATCATTATCCAAAAGACACTTCTTAAGTTTATTCAATATTCTACCCAAATTCCCAACAGAGTAAATTTCATAAACTGGCAAGGCAAAGACACAGACTACACCGTACCCCATATTCTCAAAAATTGCAAAAGAAATTTTATAGAAAACAACTAGAAACCCCATGACCACATTCTGCAAGCAACGAACAACTGGAGCTTTCAGTATTTTCACAGACCAGGAATTAAATCGAGCCAACCAGCATATATATAAATAATTTAAAACCACCATAGCTAGTAGGCATAGGACAAAAGCCATTTGCAGAGACAATAACCACATTCCCCAACAACAACATTCTTTCCATACTAAATGAAGACGATTTTTAGACCAGAAAACGAAAAACCTCTTAACGAATGTCTGCATGCACCCAGCTTCAACAACTTTCATCATTTTCCCAGACCAGGACCGAACAAAACCCCATTTAAACAAGTAATCTAGAAATACCATGACTAATTTCTGCATTCGACGATAATTTGAAACCTTTGACAAGTGCACAGAGGAGAAGTATGATAATACATACCAAAAAACCTCTCGGCCCGTCACCCTGCGCCTTCGCCTCCGTTCTCCACTGACCATGTAACGAACTTCACAGAAAATCCACATAACGAAAAACATTACCTTTCCATGCATATTACCCTTCTGTCGGCGCTTTTCCCCAAGAGCCACTGACAACCTTGCTGGCTTACCCAGCTGGAGCCCGCACCAACTGAACCTCATTTATTTCCTTAGGTGATGGATTTCCTTTCAACCCATCCACCGACCCGCCTCCTACATGCAATAGCCACGTGGTGTCCTTCCTCCCCATGCGGCAAGGCACAACCTCTGATATGTGTAGTTGGCTCCCTCACCGTCATATTACACCATGATCGGGGGACATTTATGAAATAAGTTAATTGATAATTTAGGTATACGTTTATATACAATCATAAAATATTTTCTTAGATAAAGAGTAAAAGATATCACAATTTCTTAAATCGTTATTTTTATTTTAAATAAAATAACAATAAAAAATATCATTTAAAATATATATATATATATATATATATATATATATATATATATATATATATATATATATATATATATATATATATATATATATATGTTTAATTTTTTTTGTTAGGATTATATTTATTTATTTATTTTTATTTTTTATTTATGTGTAAGTTTGTTTATCAAGATGAAATTTCATTAATATCGGCATAAAAAACTAAAAAAAAAAATAAAAATAAAAATTTAAATAATGTCCACTTAAAAAAATAACTTACATAACCATATAAATAAACAATTAAAAATTCATTTAAAATAAATTTAAACAATATATATTTAAAATATGAAAAGGTTTAACGAACACTCAAAAAAGAGAGATATGGTGAATAAATACAAATATAAATAAACTAGAGATATACTAAATAAATAAAATCTCTTTTTATACTTACCAGAAATATGATAAATAAATAAAAATATAAATAAATTAGAGGCATGGTAAATAAATAAAACTTATTTTTATATTTACTCCATAAATCTATTTATATTTACAAAAACTCAAAAGTTTTATTTAGGTGAAGCCTAAGTGCCAATACCAAGGCCAAATAACATATTTATAAAAGATGTATGGTAAATAAATAAATATGAAAGAGGTATAAAAAGGTAAGGTAAATAAATAAAATTATATCAAATAGGATTAAAAATCAACATCCAATTATATACCAAGCTTTTGGGCCAAATATCGTGGACCAAATTATTATAAATACCATGCAAAACAAAACATTATTAACCCTCATATTAATATTAAAATATTGATATTAATATTAATATTATTATTATTATCATCATTATTATTATTAAATCTAATATTCGTATTAATATATTATAATATTAATATTATTAAATTTAATAACTTTGGATTTATAAAATATTAAATTTGTTATATTATAATATATATTAATATATCATGATATATATATTAACTCTAGATATATATGGGAGGAAAGAACAAAGACATAGGATAAAGGTGGAGAAACAGGGAAGTGACAAGGAGAGATGGAGATAAACTAAAGGAAAGGGGAGAGGAGGAATGAAGAGAGAGAGAGGGGGGGAGAGGAGGAAGAGAGGTAGAGAAAGGTAAGGGAGGGAGAGAGATATATAAAGATGGAGGTGGGAGAGATATATGGAGAGAGGGAGGGTGAAGGAGAGAGGATTGGAGGGTAGAGAGAGGAAGAGACAGAGAATGGGGAATAAAGAGGGAGAGAGGATTGGAGGGTAGAGAGAGGAAGAGACAGAGAATGGGGAATAAAGAGGGAGGTAGGATATAAAGGGAGAGAGATGAAGGATGAGAAGAGGAGGAGAGAGGGAGGGATAGAGAGATGGAGTTGGAGTGGGAGAGAGGGAGGGAAGAAGAAAGAAATAGAGAGTGAAAAGTGGAGAGAGAGGGAGTGACAAGGGAGAAATGGAGAGAGAGTGTGTATGTTTAGGGGTGAGATAAAGAGACATAAACAGATATATGGAGACAAGGGGGGAGAGAAGGAAAGAGAAAGAGAAAGGGAGGGATATATTAACATAGTTGGAGAGAGAGATGGAGTGATGATGGAAGAGAGAGAGAGAGAGAGAGAGAGAGTATTGAATGGAAAAGAGAAAGAGAGAGAGCGAGGTGGGGAGGAAGAGCGGCGGAATAGAGGGAGGCAAGAGAGAAAGGCAGAGGGGGGGGGGGGAATACAGGGAGGCAGGAGAGAAAGGGAGAGAGAGGAAGGACGCGAGAGGAAGACAATGATGGGGGAATAGAGATGATTGTAGGGGGGAGAGAGAGAGAGAGATGGGGGAAGATATAGGTAGGTAGGAGAGAAAGGGAGAGAGAGGAAGGACAAGATAAAGGACTTGAGAGAGAGTTTTGAGAGGGAGGTATATAGGAGGAGAGAGGGAGGGATAGAGATATGGAGGTGGAAGGGGAGAGAGGGAGGGAAGAAGAAAGACATAGAGAGTGAGAAGTGGAGAGAGAGAGTGAGTGACAAGGGAGAGATAAAGAGAAAGCGTGTATGTTTGGCGGTGATATTAAAAGAAAAGAAGGAGAGAAGGAGAGAGAGAGGCATATAGTAACAAAGTTGGAAGGTGAAGAGAGAGCAAGAGAGGGAGAGGTGGGAGAGAAAGGGAGAGAGATAGGATGTGAGAGAGTGGAGAGAGGTAGGGAAAGAGAGATGGAGATGGAGGGGGAGAGAGAGGGAGGTAAGAAGAAAGATAGAGAGATAGAAAAGTGGAGACAAAGGGAGAGGGAGTGATAAGGAATATGTAGAGAGATGGAGAGAGGATAGCAGGAGGGAAGAGAGATAGAAGTGGGGGAGAGGGAGGGAAGGGGAAGAGAGAGAGAGGGATAAGAGGAGGTAGTGATAGATAGATAGATTGGAGAAAGAGAGTGTATGTTTTGGGATTGATATAGAGAGACAGAGGGAGATAGAGATAAAGATGGAAGGTAAAGAGAAAGAAGAGAAAGATGGAGACAAGGAGGGAGGGACAAAGAGATAGAGATGGAGTGAGAGAGCGTGTGTGTTTGTGGGGGTGAGATAAAGAGAAAAAGAAGGACATATATATATATATATATATATATATATATATATATATATATATATATATATATATATATATATATATATATATATATATATATATATATATGGAGGGGGGAGAGAGGGAAGAATATTTCTTGCACTAGATGCATTGATTTCAGCATAGATGGTGATTTCTAATCCTATTTGCTTGCTTGCAGTAGATGCATTGATTTTAGTGTAGATGTTGATTTATAATGATATTTGATTACTTGCACTAGATGCATTGATTTCAATTTAGATGATTTATAATCCTATTTGACTGTGTGCACTAAATGCATTGATTTGCAGAGAGTGATTTCTAATCTTGTTTTATTGCTTGCACTAGATGCATTAATTTCAATGTAGATGTTGATTTATAATTATATTCGATTGCTTGCACTAGGTGCATTGATTTCAATCGAGATGATTTCTAATCATATTTGATTGTTTGCACTAAATATATGGAGAGAGGGAGGGTGAAGGAGAGAGGATTGGAGGGTAGAGAGAGGAAGAGACAGAGAATGGGGAATAAAGAGGGAGAGAGGATTGGAGGGTAGAGAGAGGAAGAGACAGAGAATGGGGAATAAAGAGGGAGGTAGGATATAAAGGGAGAGAGATGAAGGATGAGAAGAGGAGGAGAGAGGGAGGGATAGAGAGATGGAGTTGGAGTGGGAGAGAGGGAGGGAAGAAGAAAGAAATAGAGAGTGAAAAGTGGAGAGAGAGGGAGTGACAAGGGAGAAATGGAGAGAGAGTGTGTATGTTTAGGGGTGAGATAAAGAGACATAAACAGATATATGGAGACAAGGGGGGAGAGAAGGAGAGAGAAAGAGAAAGCGAGGGATATATTAACATAGTTGGAGAGAGAGATGGAGTGATGATGGAAGAGAGAGAGAGAGAGAGTATTGAATGGAAAAGAGAAAGAGAGAGAGCGGGGTGGGGCGGGGAGAGCGGCGGAATAGAGGGAGGCAAGAGAGAGAGGGGGAGGGGGAGGGTAATACAGGGAGGCAGGAGAGAAAGGGAGAGAGAGGAAGGACGCGAGAGGAAGACAATGATGGGGGAATAGAGATGATTGTAGGGGAGAGAGAGAGAGAGAGATGGGGGAAGATATAGGTAGGTAGGAGAGAAAGGGAGAGAGAGGAAGGACAAGATAAAGGACTTGAGAGAGAGTTTTGAGAAGGAGGTATATAGGAGGAGAGAGGGGGGGATAGAGATATGGAGTTGGAAGGGGAGAGAGGGAGGGAAGAAGAAAGACATAGAGAGTGAGAAGTGGAGAGAGAGAGTGAGTGACAAGGGAGAGATAAAGAGAAAGCATGTATGTTTGGCGATGATATTAAAAGAAAAGAAGGAGAGAAGGAGAGAGAGAGGCATATAGTAACAAAGTTGGAAGGTGAAGAGAGAGCAAGAGAGGGAGAGGTGGGAGAGAAAGGGAGAGAGATAGGATGTGAGAGAGTGGAGAGAGGTAGGGAAAGAGAGATGGAGATGGAGGGGGAGAGAGAGGGAGGTAAGAAGAAAGATAGAGAGACAGAAAAGTGGAGACAGAGGGAGAGGGAGTGATAAGGAATATGTAGAGAGAGGGAGAGAGGATAGCAAGAGGGAAGAGAGATAGAAGTGGGGGAGAGGGAGGGAAGGGGAAGAGAGAGAGAGGGATAAGAGGAGGTAGTGATAGATAGATAGATTGGAGAAAGAGAGTGTATGTTTTGGGGTTGATATAGAGAGACAGAGGGAGATAGAGATAAAGATGGAAGGTAAAGAGAAAGAAGAGAAAGATGGAGACAAGGAGGGAGGGACAAAGAGATAGAGATGGAGTGAGAGAGCGCGTGTGTTTGTGGGGGTGAGATAAAGAGAAAAAGAAGGACACACACACACATATATATATATATATATATATATATATATATATATATATATATGGAGGGGGGAGAGAGGGAAGAATATTTCTTGCACTAGATGCATTGATTTCAGCATAGATGGTGATTTCTAATCCTATTTGCTTGCTTGCAGTAGATGCATTGATTTTAGTGTAGATGTTGATTTATAATGATATTTGATTACTTGCACTAGATGGATTGATTTCAATTTAGATGATTTATAATCCTATTTGACTTCGTGCACTAAATGCATTGATTTCAGTGCAGAGAGTGATTTCTAATCTTGTTTTATTGCTTGCACTAGATGCATTAATTTCAATGTAGATGTTGATTTATAATTATATTCGATTGCTTGCACTAGGTGCATTGATTTCAATCGAGATGATTTCTAATCATATTTGATTGTTTGCACTAAATACATTGATTTCATTGTAGATGGTGATTTTTAATCCTATTTGATTGCTTACACAAGATGCATTAATTTCAATGTAGATGTTAGTTTCTAATCTGTTCTTTTCTTTTATTATAGCGACATTGGCATTTACATCATTTTTAACCAATGTGACATTAAAAATCTTAGTACACTGCCACTTATTAAAGCAGTATATATAAAAGGCAGATATTTATTGAGTCGGAATAGTTTCATACACATAATACCAGCACGACATAGAATTCACCCAACACTCGGGCAATGAAACATCCTTACCCTCAGCCTTGAGTCATATAAAATACCGCTTGAACGACACAGCACCACTGCATGAAATAATGTACAGCTAAAACTATGAAGTTTCACCCATACAAATTGGCTACAATGACCTTGAAATCGTTGTGCACAGGATGGTAATATTCTTTACTAACATAATAGAGCCACAAGCGGACTTGTCACCACGTGGCCCCTTCCATCAACCCAACTCAGGTACCCGTACACCACGCATTCTCCATCCGCACTCTGCCTCGTTCCATTCCGTACTTCCAAGCTGAGAGAAAATCCCAACTTTTCATTGCTTTCTCTGAATAGCAGATACTCAGGTTCCACCTCCACTGAAACTCCTGGAGGAGCCTTCACTACTGCCCTATACAGATAAGGTATCTTATTGTCATCCGCCACATTGCTTAGAGTTCTCTTAAATCTCTCCACCTTCGCTGCTGATGATGTGAAATTTGCAAGGAATGATGGATAGTTGAGATCGCCAACAGCCGCATGGCCGCTGCAATAGTATTCCCTCCTCGTTACCATCCGGATTTCCTTCTTCGTATAATTGAGAGCGCAGAGGTAATCGATATAGTGATTGACGTCAGAGTCATAGACGAGCCCAGGATCTGCGGCTTTATTGGGATTCACAACGCCGGCGCCGAAATCCAGGGGAGTCGCGGGGACGATAGGAGGATAGGGTTGATTTGTTATGACGTGGCCGGTGTTGTCGTTTGTGTTGGCCGTCGTTATGAGAGCAGATTTTATGGCGGCGGGGCTCCAGTCGGGGTGGACCGCTTTCACGAGAGCCGCAACGGCTGCTGCATGAGGAGAGGCCATAGACGTGCCAGAGGCAAGGGCATAGTCGGTCTCCAATGCAAATGTTCCCACGTACGAAGCATCAACGTTAGGCACCCAGGCGGCAAGTATGTTAACGCCCGGTGCAATCAGGTCGGGTTTCAAGATACCGGGAGTCACACGATTTGGCCCTCTCGACGACCAGTACGCTACCGTTGGCGCAGGCTTCAATCCCACCTGAGTTATCACGAATTTTATGTCCGCTGTTGCGTTTGATGCATCACTCATAACATAATCTGCTATTAAGCGTGCTTGCTCTAAAGTTACCGTCACTGTAGGCATCCAATACATTTCAGGGTATTGCGAGCCAATATAGTCGACGACTATCACAGCAGCAGGTTCGGTTCTGTTTACTTCCAAGAGCGGCGTGTAAGAATCCGTGTAATCGTTCATGCACAGCAAGATTTTCCCGGCAACCTTTTGGGGATCTAAGGAGTTGGGTGCACATGCTCGAGAGCTGTTATCGTCTCCATAGATGAACGGAATGCCTGATATCACTCGTCTTTCGGTGAAAAGAGAAGTTCCCTCGATGATTTGTCCGTTTCCCAGCTTAACTTTGGCGACAAAAGCTCTGTCAATAGTGTTGGATCCCACCGTAAGAATCCACGGCGCGCCGTTTTGTACAGTATAATTATACGGCCCGTCGTTGGACGCTGAATTGGAGAAAAACACACCTTTTTCTACCGCTGCAAAGGCTGCTATAGCCACCACATTTTTGTAGAAATCGGGAGAGTCCAAAGTCATAGAGAGAGACAAGATGTCGACTCCATCGGATATGGCGCTCTCTATCGCCGCCAAAACGTCTGCGTCTATGATGTCATTGAACCAGGCAACCTTATATATGGCCACGCGAGCCCGCGGTGCGACGCCCTTGGCTGTGCCTTGTGCATACCCGAAAAAATCGGCATTGTCAACGAAGTTTCCTGCGGCCGTGGAGGAGACATGTGAGCCGTGGCCTTCATAGTCTCGGGCCGAATCGTAATCCACAGTCGTATTGAGAGAACCATATAGCGCCAGGAATGCTTTGTTAAAATAACGGGCTCCTATTAGTTTTCTATTGCAATGGGAGGAGTTAAAGGCAGTGCCCGGCTGGCATTCGCCTTTCCACTTGGCAGGAATGTCACTCATTCCATTATCTTTGAAGCTTTCACTCTCTGGCCAAATGCCTGTGTCCACTATTCCGACTATAACATCCGACCTGTTGCCCAATTCTGCTCGGGGCCATATGCCGGATTTGCCTTTGAGCCCCAGAAATTTGATTGAGTGGGTGGTATCCAACTTACCCTTGCTGTATGGGTAACTTGCGAGGTACCCCGGCATTGTTTGCAGTGCATCCACCTCCGACTGCTTCAGCTTAGCACTAAACCCGTGCATTACTTTGTCGTAAACATACAATAACGCTCCCTCCATTTGGTTGTCCATTATTGGTCTTCCTTTTATGAGAGAGGAGACTATAGACTGATACCATTGCTCGTGGGAGGAAAACGCAGTGGACATTTCAGATTTATCCATGTGAATTATGTAAATCATCATACCATCGTCCTCTTCGGCTGCTGCTGCTGCTGCAGCAGCAGACACCGCTGATATGAAACATAGCATCAACTTTACGTGTACTGTTTTCATCGTCGGCGACGAAAGAAATAACTGATACGTCTTGAAGCTTCCCTGCCCTCACCCAAATAGGAAATCGCCAAATTCAAAAGCAAATAAAAGCATGAGGACATTCAAGAATCATGAATGGATGGTCCCTAAATAACATGGAAAGCACCAAGGCATTCAAGAGTCATGAATGGATGGATCCATGGGACTAATCCTTGGCAGAGATGTGTCCAAAGAAAAAATACACGGAGCAGAGAATTAGGAAATTTAATTAACGTGGAAGTGGGTATTTAGGGGCACAATCGGTGGAACTAATCCTGCGATGCCACTCACACAATAATTTAATTTAGAGCAAATAATTAGGAGATTTAATTATCATGGAATAGGTATTTAGGTGAACAATCGGCGGCACTAATCCTGCCATACCAACGGAAACACACGCTTTAATCAACGGAAACACTCGCTTTATGGGAAAAGATGATGCGACTGCTCATTGTGACCAATACCTAAACAATTCGTTTAGAAAATGAAATTGAATTCCGGGGTTGTTGTTAGCCGCTTTCTAAATATCTGAAGACCTCGCCATTTGTCGATTTCTGTAACACCCTTCCCTGTACCATCGCCTTGGATAAGGCTACAATACTATTACTATTACTATTATTATTATTATATTTTTTTTTTTAAATGTTTGACGCAAGCTTTTCCCAAACCTACGGTCACTTTTAGAATTTGCCACAATATTGTACTGCACGTTAAACCGGTATTTTCCCGTTAACTCAATTTAAACAATCATTAATTATAAATTATAAATATTAAAAGCTTATTCACAAAGTGAATGATTTACTTTCTATCATTTTAAACACACCACATATTAAACGAGAAGATAAAAACGAAAGCCAATAAAATTGGACAAGGAAAGAGAAAACTGAATACAATAATGTAGAGAAACTATTTTAGATTTAAATAAAAAGATATAAAAGGAAAATATCAAATGGTTTTTTGAAAATTTAGAAAATTTATTATTTTTTAATAAAAAATTTATTTTATGGTATATTTGATATCAAAATAAGTATATTGAACTTATATTTAATATCTAAATATATAGTTGTAATATATTAAAACAATTATTTTAAATTTAAATTTATATATGGTAATAAAAATGATTTAATTATAATTTTTAAAATCTAATATACATTTTTAATCTCACACACACACACACACACACACACACACACACACACATATATATATATATATAAACTATCCGTTCTTTCAGTGAGGTTGGTATTTAAATTATTTTTGACCTATGTGAGATTCACATCTTCTCTTATAGTGAGATTTGACATCTTCTCTTATAGCAAGATTTGATTGGCATTTGCATTATTTTTAACTTTGACATCTTCTCTTATAGCGAGATTTTATTGGCATTTACATTATTTTTGAGTCATGTGACATTAGAAATCTTGTTACGTGACTTCAAATTTGGATACATTGATGAAGATAAAAAATAAAGGACAATGTGAGTTACAAAAGTAAGGATATATAAATGGCAGCTATTTACTAAATCGGAATAGTTTATGACATAGAAATGAATAAAGGCAAGGCCTGGGCAATGAAACATCCTTAATTACCCTGAACCTGGACCATATAAAAACCCTGGCATAAAGCTTGAAGAACACAGCACTCTCTACATGAAAGAATGTAGACTAGGTAAAGCCTAAAACCATGAAACTTCACCCATACAAAATTGGTTGCAATGATTTATTGTGGCCGGGATAGTAGTATTCTTTATTAACATGGCATAGGTATTTAGGGGAACAATCAGCCTCTAACGCTTTAATCAACGGAAACAGTACACGCTTTATGAAGAAAGATGATGCAACAACTTCCTATTATGACCGATACCTAAATAATGAATTACCGGGGTAGTTGTTAGCCGCTTTCTAAAGATGTGAATAGCTCGCCAGATTTTTGTCGATTTCCGTAACATCCTTACCTATGCCATCGCGCTACTTAACTATTTTTTGTTTGACGCAACCGATATTTTTCCCTTTTGGTAAACTAATTAATCTCTACCAACACCATGGTAAACTATCTATGGATTTATTAATCCATTAATCTTTACCGATACCATGGTAAACTACCCATGGATTTATGAAACTATCCATGGATTTATGAAATAATTACTATTTACAATATGGTTAATGTATAGAATTTTAATGTGAGAAGCTTTTCTTTTCTTCTTCACTACACATGAAAATATTACAACAGTTATCCTCTTAATCTATATTCATTCTCAAGAAAATACCTTGGATTTGTTCTCATTTCCTAAACTAAATGAGCACAAAATTCCTTTTTAAAATAAGGGCATGTGTCTTCTATTTTCTTGCTTATACAATATTATGTAAATATTTTTTTATTAAAGAGTTACCCTCTTTAATCTAATCAAGAAAATCTCTTTTAAAAATAAAGTACCATAACTAACCCTTATTTGGGCATAAGAGCTAGATAGACCTTTTAAAATAATAATAAAGTTAACATGTAACCTTTGCAAACCCTTGCAAAGGAATTAATACATGGACTTATCTTCTACTTCCAAGATAAATACATTCTTTCGAAAATAGTCAACAGTGAATTTGTTTCAATCAAATCCCAATAAACTAATGAAATACCATTTTCTTGGTATATGTAACTTATCCTAAGAAATATGAGAAAGATCATTAGTATTTTTTCCTATTTTCTAATAATATTTTTGCAGAAAAACTATATGATATATAATCTTTATTTATATCTTTCATCTCACAAAAAAATATTATATAATAAAAATTAGCAAAGATTACTTATCTCGACTCTTATAAAAGAAGATGAATAGCATTTGTGGAACGTCCCTCAACTTCATCACAACCTTTCTTAAAGGAAAGGGGACAAATGCCCTTAATCACCAAGAATGTAGATCTCAACTGTCTGGCTACATTATTACTCTCATATTGCAATAATTATAATAAAGAAAAAGGAAAAACAGTAGAAGATTTTTTTATTTACCCAACAGAGAGTTCAATACAAATTCAAGAATAGATAACCAGCTTCCACCTCTCGGCTTTTCCCACTTTAAGTTCCCCTCGTTAAGTGTTTTAATCACTTTACCATTCTTCTGAGTATTGAGCCACGGCTTGAATATAAATATTTAACTGCAATGCAAACTGGCTGACAGTAATATAACAACTATCCAAACTCTCGTGCACTGTATGAGAGAAAGATTAGCCAAGCTCAAAACACTAGTGATAAAAATTTGTAGAAGAATTTAGGGTACCATGGTTTCAAAGCACAACTTGAACCGCGTGCAGGATGGAATTAGGGCTGAACGACGGGGTGGGTTAGGGAATTCGTTACCTTAACGATCTACCGATAGTGGGGAGACGTTCGATCAATAGAGCAAGGATCAACAGTGATGGGTATGGCCACCTGACGCAATCTCCAACCACTAGGTTCCAGTAAATAATTTCAAGAAACTTCCCAAGGCAATCAATTTAATTTGTAGAACCCACTATTTCCAAAATGTTGGAGACACCCCATGAGTCTCTCAATCCCCACTTTAATACGCAACACCTATTTATTTTCAACTGATTCAAGAATTCAGTTTTCAACCAATTCTTGATAAAACAGTTAAAAACGTAATATTATTTACCATGATTTGTTTGAGTACGTGTGTGACATACTCCCCCTCTTGAAGAGAACACCATCCTCGGTGTGCTTCTCTCACTGAAACTTAAACTTATACCCATGATATAATAATATAAACAACCCAAAAGGGTCCTTCCCCTCACAATGAAACACTTTTGTTTCCTTAAATGTTATTATTTAAAACAATAATGTTTTTATCCATACTCATAAGCATGTATAGCGCAAAGAAAATTTCATTTCCATTTCTAACTGCTTATCCCTTATTCAATTCACAAAAGTATAGAAAAATCGCTATACAAACTTACCATTATTTACCAATTACCATTGGAAGAATGATGGCTTTTACGCAAGCTCTCTGAGAATGTTTGAACAACGCATCAACACTCCATGGAAAGAGCCCCTCTCATCAATGCATCACGTGCATACTGTCTTAGCTCCTACTAAAGACATCCACACAGTACTTCAAAAAGTACTCAAAGAGCACCTAGCTCTCTAATCATACCAATGGTCAATCCATGCACCATAGGCATATCCTAGCATCTTTTAAGACATTCAAAAAAATTAGTAATAATATAAATGAACTTATACATTCAGTAATTCATTTTCTGAGCGCTAAGCTCCTTTTCTCTTAATATCTACATAAGATATTTACTTAATCATGTAAAAATTCGTTTTAAAATAACACATAAATTTTTACTTAACTTGTTCCACTATGAGAACCACAATGGTAAACAAAATGCTCCTCCTAATCCATAGGATTGAGTAATTGTTTTACATCTAGACAGTCAATCTTTCCACACTAAAAGTCTTTATACTTATCTGGAAATTAGTCCTTCAAACTGTGGTCCTCCCAACCATCAAAGGAGGCTATTACGTCCTCCACTTGCCCCAGCTCCAGAATCTGGACAGTGCCACGGGTTAACAGTGGATTCCTCTGCTGTGACCTATGGATGGCCAATCCAGTCACACTCAGATATTTTTGGCTTTACAAGGGTTGCTGTAAGCTATTTTCAACTGGTCCCAACCAACTCTAGAAAATACTCCCCCTTTACCAATTTCACAGAACGCCTACTCCTCCCCTAGGATCCAGCTTTATCCTCAGAGGAGTAAGTAACTGTCTTTCCAACTGTCCCCGACCACCTCCTATTCTTGGAAACATTTTTACCATCAGCTTAAAAAGATTCTCTTTTCATTAATTAATTTCAGCAAATTAAATAATTTGCTTTATCAACAGTGATGATTTAAGTTTTTCTTGCCAGATAAAAGAAAATTAAACAAATTGTCTTTAACTAGTTAATACTAGTTAACTTTAATGAAGCTGTCACAACTTCCCCCCCTGGAAGTAACATACATGTGTTGTACAATATTATTTTTGAAATAACAAAATCTTGCACATTAAAACATGATACTTTTAAAATTTACTGTTGTAATTCACATTGCAATGTTTGCGATGTTTTATTTTCATAGATTTTCTGTCTCCATTAAGCTACCCATGCTTACTATAAGAAACAATGCTAATCGTAAATATGCATTTCTCAAGCACATATTATCTTACACAATCATTTTAAGTTCTTGCATAAAATGTTGTTATGTATACAATGTCGTCATGCATAAAAGTATATACAAATATTCATTAATGCGTATGTGTCAATAACGATTAGGGTATGAGTGCAAACATTTCCAATTCCCATAATGTTCTATTCCAATAGATTGACACACGAATTAATTATCATAATCACTTGTTCACAACTTTTAGATAGCTTTAGTCAAAATCGATTCGTGCATATAAATTTCATTAGTTAATCATTCATAACTAATCAATGCTATTAATAATTTTAATGCATTCATGATCACTCATGCAAAAACTAGTCAGTCACTAGTCATTATACTTTCATGCTTTTTATACTTTCTTTCCTAAAGAAATAAATCATAATACACATATTAATCTCATATGCATATTCCTAAAAAAAAGGTATATTATAATAGCATGTACTTTTTTTAAGAATTCTCTTAAATGGAAGCTAATCTCATGCAATGCCATGCATATAACAATTCATTTTTAAAGGAAATCAACATGCATGTGCATAGACTTCTTAAAATAAAATAAAATAAAATACTTATCTTTATTTCATTTGAAGAACTTCTCTTCCGACTGCAGTACTCATCCCCATCAAGAACTCTACAACAATGTTTTCTTTTAGCAGCATCGATAAGATTTTATGGCATGATTAAATAAAGCCTTAATCAATAAATAATCAATCTTTGAGTGATCCTTTAACACCTATTCATGTGCATATATGAGATGTGAATACAATGTCACAATATGCTTTCTTCTAACATCTCTACATTATTGTGAGTAAGTAATTATCAATTCATGTCAAGTAACTCCCACATTATTATGACTTTTTTCACACACGCACACATTCGTACAAGACAAATCACTATATCTGTTCAGAAATTCCTTTAATGGAAAATGACACAATGTGCATTCGCTTTACTTAAACTTTTACAAAAGACTCACCACTTCAGATTTTGCCTTTGGAGCATACAAATATAATAAAGCTAACACATTGCATATTGTTCCTATGCAGACAATGCATAAAGATTCTAATCTTAATTTCCCAACAGAGTACTTAACATAATCGAGTAGGCAAACTCATGATTCCTCTTTGAGGACATATAACATAATAGGCATGCAAAACATGGTTTTATTTTCCATAAAACTAATGGAATAAAACATAAGAATACATGCCTTATTCTCGAAATATTATACCCACATTAGCCATGTATATATTTCAAGGAAACTAAAACATTACTTTATTTTTTGTACATGTAATTCATCTAGCAATGTAGTATATTTAAGAGGTTATTATCTTTAGCCTATATTTATTTTCAAGAAAAGAACTTGGATTCCTTATCATTTAACACACTGGTACGAAATCCATTTTAAAAGAAAACAAGCTTCCTATATTTTCTTAAATAAGATATATATAAAGGCAAGCAAGTTTACTTATTTATGTTTTACTACTGCTCACACCTTTCAAAATACATACTAGTAATCTTTGCAAGAACTCACATGGGTTCTTCTCAGCGAAACTAGCAGAGTAGTTTGATCTTTTACCATGGTATATATTTCTAAAACATTAACATAATATAAATATTTTCAAGAACTTACATTGTAAGTTTGTCTTTACGTGTACATGGAAAAGATAAATCCTTTTTAAAGAAACTCTAACTTCATTGCTATTTACTTTGTACACATTTTATTTGCCATAAATGCAATAACTATTGTTTCAAGAAAATAAAGAAAATAATACTTATCTCTTGAAACTCTTTATTCAACCTGGATTAGAGATGCGATGCCTTCCTTCACATATGCGATGCCTTCCTTCACATACGCGCATTTCATCTCGGATCTCTCAATTTCTTCCCGCTTAACAATCTCCAAAGGCACCAGTGTTACAACCTTTAGCTCTGATACCACTTGTAACATACACCGCTAACTTCACATGGAAATATAAGGAGATAAAAAATTTTATACGAGTTACTCATGGGTAACTAACCATTCACCATTAAATATTCCTTACTCATCATTACATATAATGTTTACCAGTTCCTAGTGTAAATTTTTAGAATAAGAATAGTAAGCTCCTTAACCATTAACAACCTCCATTATAGTACTTTAGCTTAATACTGTATGATGTAACCTTCCATTCATTTCATCACTCTTATAGTCATCACATACTTTCCATTATGAACATCATAACAAGAAAGGAATCAACATCATCAACTTGACACAATAATCAATCACATCATTGAACACCAATATACCCTAGAAACCTCGTAGGGTGAAAACCAGCAAACATTTAATTTTATTATTAAACGCTCGTGAGGGTGATCAGCCCTCACTCAATGGATTATAAGGAACACCATCCCTTAACCATCGTTTATAAATCTTACAAGGAAATAAACAAATATCTAGCTTAAAGCCATTACAATAAATATGATACCATTTACCCTCTGGTCTTCATATCTTCATATCTTGATGGCATGGATGTACCTACAATGGTCCATCATACACTGGATCATCCGATAGTTCGTACTCATCTGCATGAACCATAATCATTTACTTGCCACCAGGTTAAGCATAATATTTCCTTTATACATATCACCATCATACCCTGCTAATTTTAGCTTCAACATACATTGATGTCAAGATTCATAAAGTACAATAAATCATTTCACATATCTATACTATAGTGGTTTCTCCATCTACTCATGTATATTCATGACATGCAAGTAAAGTACCTTGACATTCTTCCTTTAACAACACATACCTCATATGTGCTAGTTATAAGTAATTACATTAACTAATGTTTCCTTCACGAGTCTTCCCAAAGGAAATCTTAACACAAGTGAGCATGTAAAGACATGTTTTCTTTTCTGTAAAACTATGCAATTAAGTATACAAATACATGTCTTCTTTTTCAAAGATTATACTATCAATCGTTTCCAATGTAGTTTAACACAACATGCTATCTTTCCCACCTACAAACATGTATATTCTTTCCAATGAAAGTTAATTCATATATTGCATGCCTATGCAGGATCTTCTTCCAAAAAGGATTAACATAAACTAACATATTAGTTTTGATCTTCTTCCAGTCCTCCTGTGGAAAGGGGAGTAGGTTTACTTCCAGGGTTTTGTAGTTAATTTATTGGGTTAGAACTTATTGGTTCTTCATTTCGGGTTCAGAACCTTGGAAACTGTGTTGTATAATTTCTATTCACTTATTTAAAAATTATTTAGGGTTTGCTAGAGCTATGCTTCTCGAACAAACATTCTCAGTGTCCTATTATACATACAAAATTTATATACAGTTTTTGTTAAATGTTACTTCTTTATTCCAAAGGTTGGATTGAAATGTAACTTTTTGATATGGTTATGTTGCTCCTTTCATACAACTTATTCTTATTTACATGATGTAAATTGTTGACTTTATACGAACGTTGGTTCTGTATTATTAGGGTTTAAATCTTCAGTTTATGGTTTTAGATTATGCACAATAAATATGAAGCTAGTATTCTAAGTTTGGGAGTTTCAGCAGCCAGAGGACTAGAGCCTAATTGGGTCTTAGCCATGACTCGGGTCTAAACCTTTGTGCATGTCCGAGTTCTCATTCTCTCCATGGTTTAACCTGTAGACTCTAGTTCTTCTATACCTTTATTATCTTGTATTATAATTTTGTTACACTATGATTTTTTGTAGTTACTAGTTTGTTGTGTGAATATTATTGTTCTAGAATATAGTCTCAACATATATTTTTTTTACAAGAGTTTGCTATGCCAAGAAGCTAAATCGCCTGTTATTTTTTTATTTTATTTTTTTTCCAATTTACAAAACTATCAAAGAAATCATATATTTAGTATGAATTTTCCAGAATAATAAATGAATCTTTCTAATATTCTCTTGTTCTCGTTCATTCCCTTTTCTTGGTTTTCTTTCTGTTATTGGTTTATCTTTCTAACAATAAAGAACAATTTTCTAGTTCATTTCTCCATTTAATCGATAAATAAACATATTCAACTTTCTAGGAAATATAGAACATTCCACAGTTATTTATTTGATTTCAGTCAGAGATTATATATTTATCTCAGATCTTTTAGCTTAACTGATGGCTCATCCCATCTTTGAGAGAGGCTATTACGTCCTCTACTCCCCCAGAGCTTCGTTCCAGAGTTATTCTGAGAGCAGTTGTGTACAGGAGTTAGGCCTCTGGACTTTTGTCCAGTCTAAACTCCTTATAGGTTACAGAGCTCCACTGGCTCTAGACCAGCTCTGGAAAACTCTTCTTTTCCACCACCTCTTTGGTTAACCCTTTTCCATTTTTATTGAACATAACCCCTTCCCTCCTCCAATATTTCCTTTTTATCCTTTTGGGGAAGTTAACTGTCAGAAAAAACTTCCTCAATATTTTATTCTGGATCTTGTAATTCTTTTACCAATCAATTAAATCTTTTCTCAATGTAAATTTTATTCAAAAATAAATTTCAAGAATTTCCTTTTACTAACGAATAATCATATTTGTTAATATATTTTTCATTATTCAATTCAAATTTATTTTAACTAAATTAAAAAAGTCTTTTAATCATCATGTACAAATAAAAACGAGATGTTACATCTTCTCCCACTATAGGAAAACACTGTCCTTGGTTTTTACTGCATTCCAGCAGACAATTCAAGGTAGACTTCTTGTATGGAGTTTTCATCCTCCCAAGTGGCCTCCTCCGGGTTGAAGTGCTTCCATTGCACTTTAACCTGGTGGATGACTCGTCTCTAGAGCATTATTTCTCTTTGATCGAGAATATGCTAAAGTTATACCATAAATTCGTCGTCCGGTTCTACCTGCAGATAACATAATTTTAAATTAGTTGAATTAAAATTCCATCTTTGTAAGAGTCATAGCATAAACATAACTTACATGTACGTTATGTCAGTGTATAACATTCTTGGGGTCGTGTATGTATCTTTTTAGTAGTGACACATGAAACACATTGTGTACAAATATGTGACTAGGAAACACCAACTGATAAGCCATCGACCCTATCCTTTCCAAAATTTAGAAGCATCCACAGTACTTGGGGGACAATTTGGTACAGTTACTCCACCTTAAGGTAATTTTATTTAGTTTAATCCTTACATTCATGTGGTCACCTACTTCAAATTCTCAAAAAGTTATTTTTCTGACCGCATACACCTTTTTCCTGTCCGCATACACCTTTTTCCTGTCCTGAGCTACCTTTAGATTTTGCCAGATTTTCCTTACCTCACGCTCCATTTCCTCCAGCATATCTGTTCTGAGCATTAATTTGGTTTCCAGACAGCTCCAATTCATAGGGGTTCAACATTGTCTATCATACAATGCTTCAAAATGACTCATCTTAAGGGATTCCTGATATCCGTTATTGTAGGCGAACTCGACCAAATGAAAATATTCTTCCCACCATAAAGGTTGTTGCATCACATACATGCGCAACATATCTTCCAATATTTTATTCACCCTTTCTGTTTGGCCATCCATCCGAGGATGATAGGCCGTACTAAATTGGATATGTGTCCTCAAACCCATAAATAGTTCCTTCTAAAAAGCTTATGTGAATTTTACATTTCGATCTAAGATGACGACTTGGAATGTCGTGCAGTCTAAAAAATTCCTTCATGAAAATCTCAGCAATTTGAACAGTCTTATAAGTTGATTGAACGGGTATAAAATGAGCTACCTTACTGATCCTATCTACTACCACCATAATCGAATCATTTTTCTCTTGCTTCTTGGTAATCCTGTGATGAAGTCAAGTGATATGACTTCCCATTTACATTCTGGTATAGGAATAGGATGAAGCAATCTCTTCGGGTGTTGGTGGTCCACCTTAACTTGATGACCCTCTAAACATCAGGTCAGATATTCCAAAATATTTTTACGCACTCCACGCCAATACTAATATTTTCTAATTGATGACAACATTTTCTGATAACTAGGATGTCATGCATAGGAACTTTGATGGTATTCATCTAAAATCAACCTTTCCAGGCTCAAATGATTTGGTATACATATCTTCCCTCGAAATAGCAAAATTTTTTTACCATTAATTTCATAATCTGATTGTTTTCTTCTTATTTTTTTGCCTCTTTCGCTTGCTGTCATAAAAATTGATATACGGGGTCTCTTTCTGTTGCTTCCATAATTTTCTCCTGAAATTTAAATTCTACTTGATTACAATTAATTTCATAGATACAATGTAGCTTTATACGTAAGGCATCAGCTAAACGATTCTCCTTCCCTTTTACATGTTGAATTTCAAAATCAAATTCACTTAGGAATGCATTCCACCTTGCTTGACGAGCATTCAAATCAGATTGTTTAAAATAATTGGTCAAGCTACTATGGTTGGTTGTTAAAACAAACCTTTTTCCCAATAAGTAATGTCTCTAGATTTGAAGGGCATGTACTACCACAGTTAACTCCAAATCATAGGTGGATTATCGTTGTTCATGATCCCTTAACTTTCTGTAATCATTTTCTATCACTTTGCCATATTTTGTTAACATTGCCCCCACCCCTCTTTGCACGCATAAGTGCAAGCTTAAAATTCCTTGTTTGGATATGCCACTTTCAATATAAGGGAAATAGTTAACAGTTCTTTTAGTCATTCAAAACTAGCTTGACACTCCTTAGTCCACCTGAAGACTCGCCCCTTACGCTGCAAGGAAGTGATGGGAAATGATATCTTAGAGAAGCCTTCAATGAACCACCGGTAATAACCAGCTAAACCCATGAACAAGCGCATGTGTGCTACATTTTTAGGGACTCTCCACTCCATTATTGTCTTTATCTTTTTAAGATATTTTGAGATCCCTTCAACAGATATTACATGACCCAAATATTGTATCTGTTCTTTATAGAAATGACATTTGCTGAATCTGGCATAGAGTTGATGTTCTTGCAACATCTTCAACACTGACTGTAGATGTTCCTTGTGCTCTACAACATTTTTAGAATAGATCGGTATATCATCACTAAATATTAAAGAAAAATTATCTAGTAATGGGTGGAAGATACCGTTTATCAGAATCATGAAGGTTGCTGGTGCATTGGTTAATCCGAATGGTAACACCACAAATTCATAATGTCCATAGCTGGTACAAAATGTAGTTTTGGATCTGTCCTCCTCTTTAATTTGAATCTGGTGATATCCAGATCCCAGAACAATCTTTGAAAATATTGTTGCTCCTTTCACTTGATAAAAAATATTTTCTATCCACGGTAATGGGTATTTATTTTTGACAGTCAGCTTATTAAGCTATCGATATTCCATGCACATCTGCATTATACCATATTTATTTTTAACAAACAACACAGGTGCTCCCCATGGGGATACACTTGGTCGAGTTTACCCTTTGTCCAATAGTTCTTACAATTGTATTTTTAACTATGTCAATTTAGGCACACTGACTCTATAAGGTGCTTGTGACATTGGTGCTGCTCCAGGTAATAATTCTACAGTAAAGTAAATGTCTCGTTTTGGGGGTAATCTTGGAATATTCTCTGGAAATACATCTACAAAGTTGTAATCCCCACTTGAATAATGTAGAGTTGCCACCCCTTTCTAAGACATTTACTTAATTGAGATGTTGTAATGGGGCCAATCGGAGGGGTTTCTTAATCCCCTGTAATCTTTGACGAGTGCCATATTTTGCCTTAAAATGGATGATTTTCTCCTTACAATCGACTAGTGACCAACGTCTTTCTAGCCAATCCATTCCCAACAAAATATCATAAGAGCCTAAAGGCAAAATATTCAAATCAATAGTTATATGTTGACTTCCAATTTCCAGAATACGAATCGAGGATTTTGCATTAACGTTTCTTTTCACCCCAGTAATCAGTTGTACCAACCAGGGACTTTTAAATTTTTGTCTTTTGTAATTTATTGTTTTAAACTATTCGAGGATTTATGTAACTTAGATTGGCACCCAGATCAACCAAAATGGAAACAATTTGGTAATATAAATTGCCTTCCAGTTCTATCATAGTTTGTTGGTAATTTGCTTGTCGATCCTCCAGTGTAGAATTGATCCTCGATATGTTTCGTTCAACATCTCCTATTGTTAATGCCTCTTGTAAGTTGGTTGTAACTTCATTTCTTCCATGGTGAGAGAAATTCTTAAAATAATGTGCCTCTCCGCATCCCCAACATTGTAGTGGTGGCTTCAAGTTTTAGTCTACTTGATGCTTCAGTAGGCCTTTCATCTACTGTCCATTTAGGATTTTGCTGATTCTTCCCAAATTGTCTATTTTCTGGGTTCCTTGCGGCATTATTAAAATTTCCAGGCCGACTATGTTTGAAATTCGAAGTGCCTTTCTACCCTTTCTTTGGTGGCCAACTTTTTCCAACTTCTCCTTTTACCTTAGATTTTTGATAACACATTCATGCTTTTCGAATAACCTTGTCCATGGTCTTTGGATTTACAAATTCAATCTTCTCCTTCTTGTGGGTAGGCAGGCTACTCAAGAATATATGTACTTTTTATTTCTCGTCCCTCAAATATGGTACATATCTTAACAAGGAAGTCAATTTAGTGATGAATTCATCCATAGACAATTGTCCCAGCTTCAAGTCATGAAATTCTTGAGACTTTTCATCATAAAATCGTTCTATTAAATACTTGTCCTTGAAGTATTGCTGGAACTCATCCCAAGTTACATTCTGATCCTCTATTCCCTGCACATTCTTCACTTCCTCCCACCATAAGATGGATTTCTCCCATAGTTGATAAATAGTCAGGCGATCTTTGAGCTTGCTATTATATTAATAGACCTAAAAATATTTATTCATGTTTATTATCCATGCTTTTTCCACTTCTTCTACCTCTCCATCGAAAGTGGGTGGTTTAATATTATGAATTTCACCCTGTAATTCTACTTTATGATTCTTCATTTCTAGTTGTTTTGAAGAACTTCCAGACTCTTCTTCACGATAAGTTATATTTTTTTTACTCCTCTGAGTACGACTCCCTTCTGGATTGTTACTAATTTGCTGGTGTTTCTCTTCTTCATGAATATTCCTTTCTGGACTAGGCTGTGATGTAGGATGGTTCAATCTATCTGAAAGGATTTTAAGGATCCTTTCCTGCTCTCTCATTAGTCTTTCGTTAGCAATTAATACTTAGATCATCTATGTCTTGAGTTGCTGCACTGTATCCAAAAAACAAGTTGTCTGGCGTTGTTGTTCCTCTAGTAACCTACTAGTATGTTGATGTTGGTCCACACTCAATTGTACCTACATTTTGGGTTCATCTCCAGATTTGGTTGGGAATTAATTTTCCCTGTAGTTATTTGTGTTTGTTGGCTTGAACCTCTCCTCATTAAATCTTCTAGTAATTCATACTATTATGCATGGGATTAACACCAATGAAACATCCAAAGCTATTTAGTTGGCCCAATCTGGCCCAGCGTGTAGACCACACTCTGATACCACATGTCACACCCACAAAAAAAAATGCATTTTAACATTTTACTATTTACCATACATTAATAAAAAAATAGCTTAAATTCATCTGAAAACAAATAATGTTCTTACCCTTCAAGACACTACTGACATAGGTAAAATTTTGGGGTTATAATTATTGTTTTTCCAAGTCGCAGATGTTATATTTCTAAATGTAGACATAATCATTTCCAGCATGAGTTATAAGGTCATACAGAATGCATTGTGAATCATCCACCTGGCAACGAAATGCATCATTAAAATGTTGATTGAAAAATTAAAGGGTCATAGTTGTAGCGCTTTGGGTACATTTATGATTTATGATTTAATTGCCTGACATTACAGGACGTTGAATTACAAGGGATTAAGTGAGAATTTGTCAATCATTAAACTTAAACTTGATTATCGCATGTATTATTATCTTCTGATCCAACTTAGTCTTAATATGCCGCAACATGGATGGTAGCTGTCCTCCACTAGATTCTTCTGGAGATCATTGTGATCCGTCGATCTACCCTACCATAAATCTGACGGTGAAGGTTTATTAGGTTATAATTAGGGTGACTACCACCCCTAATGTTGCTCTGGCATGCTCATTCACTCCACCACACTACTCAGATCACGGCTGCATGTAGGTATGTTCGGCGAATCGACCTCTGGTGTAAATTGTGTACTCCACCCATCATATTGATTTTTTCTTAGCTAATACAACAGTGTAGAAATTGGCTTTGCCTTCAAGGAGTTATTTAGAAGTGTAACATATCTGACATTGAATCTTTCCCGAGAACTATCAGCGTTCTGTCAATCCAATCCAATGCATATATGATAACTGGTTTTCCCTTTCTTCTTTTTGTTGTGTTGTCTTTACATTGAGTTGTTCATCAACTATATTTCTCATTGGCTTTTGACTAATCAAATGTTTTCTTTTTTCAAGAGACGGGCCTGCTACGACCAGATTCTTTGAACTTCGGCTTCACTATTCCTCCGTCTTGTTTGGCAACCGAGAGTCTTCATCTCCTCCAGATTGATGAGGGTAAAATCTTCGGTAAGGGTTTCTCACACCCAACAGACATTCTAAAACATTATCAGAGTTCTTCGTTAGGTTTATTATTTACATTCGATTGTTCATTTACTCTTTTCCCCCACTGTGTAAGGTACTTCTGCAATCTGGACTCGGGCCTCCTTCAGCTTTCCTTTGAATGCAGCGACGACCCCTCCTACAACTATTCGAGTACGTATAACACATTCTTCTATCATTACCCTAATTGTCATTTTAGTGTTTATGCTTAAATTCTCTGGTTTTTTTTTCTGTGGGAAAACCCTATGCTTGTACAAATTTTTCAATCTCTACTATTACAAGGTTGAGTTTTCCAGTCCTTCTGTGGAAAGGGGCGTAGGTTTACTTCCATGGTTTTGTAAATAATTGATATAATTTATTGGGTTAGAACTTACCGGTTCTTCATTTCGGGTTCGGACCCTTGGAAACCATGTTGTATAATTTGTGTTCACTTATTTAGAAATTCTTTAGGGTTTGCTAGAGCTATGGTGTTCGAACAAATATTCTCAGTTTCTAGTTATACATATAAAATTTATATACAATTTTTGCTAAGTGTTACTTCTTTATTACGAAGTTTGGACATAAATGTAACTTGTTGATATGGTTATGTTCCTTCGTTCATAGTTTTACATTCTGCATAGTAAATATGAAGCTAAGTTTGGGAATTTCAGCAACAGAGGACCGGACCCAGGTTGGGTCTTAGCCATGACTCTAGTCTAAACCTATGTGCATGTATGAGTTCTCATGTTCTCCATGGTTTAAACTGTAGACTCTAGTTCTTCTCTACCATTATTATCTTTGTATTATAATTTTGTTAACCTATGATTTTATGTATTTACTAGCTTGCTAATTTTTTACAAGGGTTTGCTACGCTGAGAAGCTAAATCGTTTGTTGCTCTTTTCTTTGGAGTTTTTTTTCCAGTTTACAGAACTATAAAAGAAATCATATCTTTAGTATGAATTTTCTAGAATAATAAATAAATCTTTCCACTATTCTCTTGTTCTCATCAATTCCCTTTTCTTGGTTATTTTTTCTATTATTGGTTTATCTTTCTAACAATAAAGAATAGTTTTTTAGTTCATTTCTCCACTTAATCAATAAATAAACAGATTCAACTTTTCTAGGAAATAGTGAACATTCCACAATTATTTATTCCATTTCAGTCAGAGATTAGATACTTATCTTGGATCTTTTAGCTTAACGGATGGCTCCTCCCAATCTTGAGAGAGGCTATTACGTCCTCTGCTCTCCCCAAGCTCCGTTCCAGAGTTCTTATGGGAGCACTTATGTACAGGAGTTAGGCCCCAGAACTTCTCTCTAGTCTAAACTCCTTACAAGTTACAGAGCTCCACTGGCTTTAGATCAACTTTGGACAACTCTTCTTTTCCACCACCTCTGTGGTTAACCCTTTTTTCCTTTTTCTTAAACAGAATCCTTCCCTTTTTCAAAATTTCATTTTTATCTTTTTGAAGAAAGTAACTTTTAGGAAAAAAAAAAAAAAATTGCCTCAATCTTTTACTTTAAAATTTAGAATTATTTTACCAATAAATAAAATCTTTCTCAATATAAATTTTATTCAAAAATAAAATTCAAATATTTCTTTTTACTAATTCGTTCATATGATTTTCACAAATCAATTCAAATATATTTTAACTAAATTAAGAAATTCTTTTAATCATTAAATATATTTTAACAAATTAAAAAATTCTTTTAATAATCATGTAAAAAATAAAAATAAAAACGGGATGTTACAGAATAATTGATACGTCTTTGAATATATCCCGCCCTCACCCAAATACCAGTTCGCCAAATTAGACAGAAAATAATTTATACGTCTTGAATCTGCCATGCCCACACCCAAATAGGAATTTTCGTAACTCAAAAGCCAATAATTGCACTAACACATTCAAGGGTCGTGAATGGATGGTCCCTAAATAACATGGAAAGCACCAAGACATTCCAGAGGCGTGAATGGATGTTGCCTAAATAACATGGAAAGCACCGTGACATTCAAGAGTTATGAATGGATGGTTCGGTCTCCTTGGTTTCACCAATTAGACTTTACTCTCAAATCACAATCACACATGACTATATATGGCTTGCTATGATATGATTTTAGCTCTTAGCTCTTGTTAAATCATAAAATCTAGTATTTTTGGTTTGGTTTGGTTTGCAGATTGTTGAAATGTTCTGGTGTTATATTGGCAGTCCAGAAAATTAATCTTTAATCTCTTTTACAACAATCCAAAAATATATCAATTCACCCCATGTTAAAAAAACAGTATATTTTAGTTGGCAGAATTTACACAAAGAATTGGAGATGTGTCCAGAAGCTACAGAAAGCATTGGAATTAACACGGAATTCGTATTTAGGGGCGCAATCGGTGGGCACTAATCCTGCAATGTCGCTCACCCTTTAATTTCTAAGATATCTATACAATTCGTTCAGAAAAACGAATTGCTGGAGCCAGTTGTTAGTTGCTTTCTAAATATCGGAATAGTTACACTATTTTTCGTTTGACGCAATCTTTTCACAACCCTACAGCCAGCCAATTTTAGAATTTGGAAACTTTTCACAAGCCTACTACCAGTTTTAGAATTTGGAAGCTTTTATTGCATTGCACCTTAAATCAATATTTTCATTTTTTAATGTAGAATTAAGTTGAGATTAGGCCAGGTAAGTTTCAATGTGGAATGTGGAATGAAAAACGATATGGTTTGGATGAAAAAGAAATAAATAATCAATTTTTTTTCAAGCTAATTTTTATTTTCAATTTTTTAAATTTAATAAAAAATTTAAACATTGTTTACTGAAGTCAAACTTTGGTCTATCAAACTTAAAGAAATCAATTTGTACTCTTATGTTCAAATAACTTGGAGAGAAGTGTCTCAAACTCACTATAATTTTAACATATTAAAAAACTAAAAAAATTGATAATTAAATTAATATTCTTTATTATAAAAAAAGTGTAAAACACAATTAATATTCTTTATTTAAAAAAATTAAATAAATATTCTTTATTATAAAAATCTAAAAAACAATGAATATTCTTTATTTTAAATAAATTAAATCAATATTCTTTATCGTAAAAAAATCTAAAAAGCGTATTACTTTTGTGTTAAAAAAATTTGCACCGACGGAATTTGATATGGATGGATTTTTTTTTTTTTTCAACGTGTAAATTTTTTACATAAACTAATTAATTTATGTCAATAATTTTTTTTAGATCAATATACTTTATTATTAAAAAATATAAAAAGCGTATTACTTTTCTATTAAAATTCCTTTCACCCATGGGCTTCGATATAGGTGGTTTTTGTTCTTTTTGTTCATTAGGTCATGTTTTTATCCGCCTTTTTGTGGTTGGTTGGCCTTTGTTCCATTCTTCCCGAACACCCCCGCCTCCTCAAACCCCAGCACCCTCTCCCCGAGTCAATATGGTTCAAAATGCTCCTCCCCTTCCGGCTCAGATGCATTAAAATTCGTTTCACCCAGCGACGAGTCTCACTTTTACAACTTTAATTCTATATTGTGATCCTATAATTCACATTTTCATAGTAAAAATGACACTCTTATGTTACTCTAGTTGTATTTAGCATTAAATTCAATAAATCACTAGTGAGTCTACTTTTTGCGACTTTAATTTTAAATTGTAATTTCGTAATCCACATTTTCATATGAATAACAACATTGTTACAATATTAGAATTAAGAACGATATTTAGTGGTGCAGGTTAACTTCTTGAAACATTATCATTATTTTAACTAGATCGTTAATTTTAAATGAGAGTGATTAAATTTTGTTAGTGTACATGTATTTAATCAGTCTTAATTTGTTTTTGGTTAGACTCTAGTTTTTGCATGTGATGTGCATTTTATTAGCGTTACTTAAATCTAGTACTTACATGTGGTGTGCAGTGGGCTTTAGTTAGCTAACTCTAGTGTTTGCATGTGGTGCATGTGCACATTGTTAGCCCTTTATAAATTTTTAACAAGCAAACAGGGGGCTAAAATGTTGTTGAGCTTTCAAGGAATGCATTTCCCTTGAAAACACATCATCCTTGAAGCTTTCTTGTGCCTTTTGTCCTTTGATAAAATCTCCTCTGCCAATTTCCATTATAAAGCCTCTCTGTTTGTGAAGAAATGCCCAAAGGCCTCATTTTCTCTCTTATTTCATTCCCTCTAAGTCTTTGTTCTCATCTTCTGTCCTTCCCCTTCTAAATTCCCCACTTACCCCCTTCAAATATTACCCACACTCCTTGTTGGGTAAATTTTCCCCTTTTCCCCCTTTCTGATCATAAATTCGCATTATAAATCACTTTACATACAAATGTGATTTATGTGTTAACCACTTCCCCTCCATGCTTGTTAAAACCTTATATTTCAAAGGTTCGTATATATATATATATATATATACTTCCCCTTTGTTATAAAACCACTTCCCCGACCATACCCGTAGAACTTTATAATAGAAACTTTATATTATAAAGTCCCCACCTTTAACCACTTCCCCTAACCATACTCGCCATGCATTATAATAAAACTTTATTATAAAGTTTTATATCATATAACTCTGCCACTTTTAAATCGCAATTGCAATGTTTATTTGAAGTCCCCCGATCACTTGCATCGCAAAATAACTCCGATGCGATTGATCGCACATTGCTCCGATCCCCCGATTGCAGTCCTTCCCCCGATTGACCCGATCGCACCCTTCCCCCGCCCAATCGCAATCGCAAGTTTGTATGTGTCGTCCCTTTGTGTTCCCCGATTGCGATCTCCCGATTTCATTCCCCACCGTTGATCCATCTCGTTGATCCAACGGCCCGCGCTAATCGCAAATCATGGCAATCGCAAATTTTATGTGACGTCCCCCGATCGGTCCATCGCAATTATTTGCGATGCGATTGATCGCATCATATGCCCGCCTCCGATTGCTCCGACTTCCGATCATCGCAATTGCAACCCCCCCTCCGATCGCTTTCCCCTATGATTGATCACATCGCACTTCCCCTATTGCGATTGCGATTAGTCCCTGCTCCCGATCTCCGATTGCGATTTACCCTTTGGGCCCCACCACTTAACTCTTCTGCCCATTCATAAAATAAAGGGTTTTCCCTTTGTTAATTCGAATTTTGTTATATTTTCGTTTTTTCAAAGGTTTTCCATATTACTACTTCCCCAATCGCATCGGAAGTTTTGTGCTGTATCATTCCGCCCTACTCCCGTCTCCGATTGTGATTTGCGATTCCACTTGGGTCCCACCTCATACGCATGTCCGTTGCATTTCATGTATTTCCTTTGCATTTCCACCAAAGTCTAAAGTTTCACATTTTACATTAAAGTTCATATTTCATATTCATTTCGTCCATTTTCATATATCATTCCATTGTTTGATCTCCGCCGTTGATCCATGCCACCACATCATGATCAAACGGTCCACGATGCATTTCTCCACCACCCTATTATTCGCCATATCAATGCATTTTCCACATTCATTTCATGCAAAAACACTGTTTCACCACACTGCAGTGTTGTTGCTCTCCCATCCTCCATAAATACCCCCTATGCATGGATTTCATAACTCAATCCCGTGTTTTACAGGGTTATCAGGTGGGAAGGGCCGCCATGAGCACACAGTCCTTATTACAGTGGCAGGATTTCGCAGACAGAGCTATAAATGAAGCGGTAGAGAGCTCAATGCACAGAAAACTAATTCAGCAGGGTTTCACATCAGCAGATTGTTCGAAAGGACAAAGCGCCCGTATCAGTTCCATTATTTACCGTGTTCCTGAAGATTTCCGCCTTGACCACAGTCCCAAGCTACCAGAGCAGTTGTTAATGTGTTATGGCAGACCATTCAGTCATTCACTTCACTCCTTTGTTTATTCACCAAAGTACCACAGAGTTCTGCAGCCAGAGCGCAACAGAACCATACCGGAGTAAATGAAGCCGAAGAAGACCACCTTTCTGTACCAGTAATGAATGCACTGAGTTTAAAACAGAATGGGCTTCAGCCCTCTTTCTTTTCTGAGGTTTAATTCTTCATTTAGTTCTTCACCTACCTCCTCTACCCTCTTTCAACTATAAGATTCACACATAAACTTATTGTAAAGGTTGTTGTTCGGCTGCTGTTGTTGCTGTTAGAAGGATTCATTCTGACTGTTAGAACAATTTGGGAGGGATTAGCAGAGTAGTTGTGTGTAGTAGGCTGGGAGGAGAAGTTTGGATTGTAACAGCTATTGAGCTCAGTGCATGTGACTGGTTTTGCATCAATTAATCAAAGCACATTTCATAGGATCCTAGTCTATTACTTTTGGTGATGTTTTCTAACTCTGTGTTTTACGTTTTCATGCTGTTTCATTTTCTGTTGGCTTGCATCAGAAATATGGCATAAGATTTACCCTTGTTAGGTACCCTATGTCTCTGCTCTCCTTGCCTTCAATGTTTTCTGCTAAATGTGTTATCTAAGGGTTGATTTCAGTTAATTTAACCAGTGTAGTAGTTCCTTATGCTGCTAGCTGATGTATGAATTAAATGAATCTGTCTTTAGATGTTCTTGTTGGGTTTAAGCTGGAAGATTTGGGAACGCTGGGGATTAGAGTTAGCCCTATCCACTAGGATCCTTGTGCGACCAGCTGGCCTTTCTAAGATCTACCTGTTAAACTTATCTCTGTTTTCCCTTGGAGCATGCTAAAGTTGACCTGGAGTTAAATGACCTCTGGTCTGATCTATAAGCTGCCTCTTTGTCCCTCTTTGAAAGCTGCCTTTGAGTATGTCCAAGCAGGTCTAGAGTTAAATGACCTCTGACCTGATCTATAGACAGAAATTGGGTTGCTTTCCTTCTTTCACTTTCTTTCCTTAATGTTCCATCCCATATTCTATCTAAAAAGATCCTTTAGTGTAGATGACTTTCCCTCTGAAAGCCTTGGCTAGTTGTTGCGAGTAATTATCCTTTCATGACTCCATAGCCCAATGGATGGCACTTTCTTGACCTACCCTCTTTGCTGAAGCATCCTGCTGTTTTTTTCTTTTCCTTCCATCACTTTCTCAGTCTATGATCTCATGACCAACCCAACAACCAACCAACCAAAACATTTAAAACCCCCCTCTGTACTTCATATCTAGCTTAATATCTCAATTTAAGCTTCAAAGATATATACCTTTCTTTGCTATTTTGAGAGATCCCTCTCCGGGTCTAGGAGGGCTAGATCCTGGGGCCCCAAATTGGTTCTGATGTTGTCTCATCTTTCGGTCTTGCCAATCTGGCCAAAACATGGGAACCCCAACAACACTTACTGTTTGCAATTATTTTAGCTGTGGCTGATCTTCAAACTGTGCTAGCTGTATTTATAGGTCTTCTACTCTCCTCTTAAGCCTTCTATTGTTTTCCCTTAGCTTGGTATTGACCATCCTAATGAATTTTTCTTCTTTGATTGCGGGTAGGGTCCATATGAAGAATTGAGCTTGACTATCAATTAATTCAGGGTTTGGATTTTTCTCCATCTCCCACAGTCCTTTTATCCTTTCAAGGTTTGCCCTTTCTTCTGCATGCACTCTCACCTTTTTCTTCAACTTATCAATCTCATTATTTTCAAATCTGAGTTTGTCTTTGACATCTTCATAGCTGCTCTTTTCCTTCTGAACATTGAAAACCCCGTTTCTATCTTCTTCAGGCATTGAAAATGATGTATTTATGGTTTCTTCAAAAACATTAGCACTTTCACCTCCTGTTTGATCTATCTCCATTTATGATTGTTTCAACTTCTTGGAGTGCCTAGTTGAGGGTTTTCTGGGCTTAAATATAAACTCTGCCACTTCATCTTGAAAATCTAACCCTTTGGATGTCTTCAATTTCTTTGATTTGCTGCCACCTGTATCCAGTTTGATGAAGTCTGCTTGCACTAGGGGAGGCTCTTCAATGTCAATAGCTTGACGTATATCATTCAAATTACATCTTGAACCCTCTGTAACTACAACCTTACCCTTTTCCTTTAACCTTTGACTCCTAGTCAACTTCTTTTGATATGTTTTACTAGTTGACTGTTCTAGAATTGTCTCCTTAACCAAAGTTTTGTTCTTCTGTGCAGATTTAGGAGTATCTTGGATATTAAATGTTGTTCTTATCATTGGTTATTTAAATTGTTTCTGAGGCTTGAGCTTAAAAAATATTTTTTAGAAATATTTCTTCTGTGATCCATAAATTGTGATAAAAAATATTTCGGTAAAAATCACATCCAAATAAATTTGGTCGACGCGTTTCGAACCAGCCGGTGTGGTTCATCATCATCAAAATATTCTTGAATTTGTTTCTACAGGGGAAATAATATTTGATGGAGTTTTTTCTTTAGCTTGAGGACTAACACATGTTCCTTCAATCCCAATTCTACTCAAAAAGAGGAATTCAACCGAATCTCTGTTTGCTTTCTATAGCTCATGTAAGACTATTAACTTGACTAAGCCATGGTGAAATAATGAGGTTTCACATGACTCAACTTTAATTTGTACCTCATCAGACATCTTAGCCAAACTTCTGAAAAGATAAAAAGGTAAATCTAGAGATATCATCCCTGTGAAATGAAGCAAGAGTTTAAAGTGATAGGTATACACCTTGTGGTATCTCCCTTCGCAGGTGAAGTACCTCTGAATATTGTAGAGAAGATTGGAAAATGTATCTTTGACATAAATTCTTGGCACAAATTTGTTCAATTCAACCTCTGTAAACTATGGTTTTAGAAATATTTTACAAGGTGCCATGTCAAACTTGAAGTTTTTAAACCACCCGTCTTCTCCTCTCGGAATTTCTGTAACTGCTGATATCACTTCAGGGGAAATTGGTAAATTGAGGAATCCAATCTTTGAGTTTGATCCTGTGAAGTTTATGGCAAATTATTTGGTGACTTGAGTGTTCCCTCCTTGAATTTTTACACAAAACCTCCAACAGCCTACTTTCTTAAAGGCTTCTTCAACAGACTTGTCTTTTGTGAGGGCTTCTACACCTTCAGGTTCTGTTCTTAGGAAATGAACAGACCTATGACTCCTTCTTTCTTCAGCCATTTTCTTCTTGAAAACCTTGTATCTTCAGAAATCTGTGATAATCCCTCTGAAAACCCAGTGTCTTCAACAAAATAGAAAATTAGCAATTAGAGCTTCCTGTTGAATGAATTGGCTCGCTTGGTAAATGATTTCAGCCTCGCTTGATAAAAATTCTGCTTCCACCAGCAATGAATTTCAAACTCACTTGATAGCAAGTTTTGAAAATACTGATATAACCTAAATTTGAATGAGTAGCCTTTCTTGAATTTGTTTTAGTTCTGCCTTGCTTGAAATATAGTTTCACAACCTCACTTGAATACTGTACAGCCTCGCTTGAATTTGTTTCAGTAAACTCAACGACCAACTGTTTTCAAATTTGAAAGGAACAATGACAACTGACCCCTAATCGATGACAAATGACCCCTAATAATTACAATGAATGGTTTCATGCGTGAAGGAGAACTCGTGGATGACACCTAATGATGAGGAATTTAACTGTATTTGATAGATGTGACAGCTCAAACGCAAAACTGAGAATCCCCGATTTCGTAGCGCATGATTTGCATATTCAGGTTTTTGCGCTACAAAATCACCAGTGTTTTCATAGTGCAAAATCAACTTTTTACACTGAGCGCACTACAAAAACATGGTTTCGTGGCTTATTCATCAAATTTTCGAAAAAAACTTAAAAAATGGGTTTCAAAACGTG
This sequence comes from Pinus albicaulis, assembly GCA_034641835.2. NCBI lineage: Eukaryota > Viridiplantae > Streptophyta > Pinopsida > Pinales > Pinaceae > Pinus > Pinus albicaulis. The sequence continues at coordinate 1,284,106,411 of CM076575.1, read as the reverse complement.
GCATAAGATCTTTGAAGAATGAAACAAGGTTAATGAACATTGTTTGGTGATGGAATGAGACTTTTAACCCATGATATAGACCTTTAAAAATATAAAAGTGACTCTAACCTTATCTAGCATTATGACTTATGAACAAGTGTAACTGACCAAGTTTTAGAAAATTTTTATGGAGTCTGAAGATTATTCATTCCCGAAATCAAGAAGCTGAACTTCTGAAGGTAGCAGGAGCTCAAAAAAAATTTCGAGGCTGCAATCTACCTTGGTGACTCCATACATTTTTCAAAGTTTAAAGGTGGATTCGAGAAGGAGATACACACAGGGAAATCCTAATCCCAATCCACCTACCGTTGTGGACAATCCAAACAAAATTTCAAAAATTCAAAGAATTTCAGAAATATTAGGTACTCCATCTCATTCAAAATATTTGTCCTATGAAATATTAAGAAGTCATAAAGATAAGAAAGTTGATGACAAGATTCATGAAGTGTTGTTTAAATCAGAAAGTGAAAAGGAACTCATTGATGTTGTCTTAAAATTGCAAAAAAAAGGAATTGACACTTCAGCCTTAGTGACACAAGAAGACAAGGAAGAGTTTTGGGAAGTTGTTACCTCTAAATTACTGCTAGAAAAAGAGTCTTTAGATAAACTCAAAGAAACTGATCCTTTTGAAGTCTTGCTGAAATCCAAAGCTGGTTTACCCCTTCCAAATTGGAGTTCTATTGTCAGTGGCTTACAAAAACCAAACAATCCTCCTCATATCAGTTCCTCATCTTCTTCTGCTCCTCCTACAACCACTGTTCATCCTCCAGTCATGGCTACTCTTGCTAGGTATGCACCACTTGTACTTCCTGTTGTTTTGCATGACCTTCCTAGTAAATATGCTGCTAGGATTCCTACTTGGGGTAGTGATGAGGAAATTTCAGTAGAGGAATTTGTAGACATTTTCAATGATTTTATAGACAGGGAAGAAGTTTTTGATGAGGATGTGAAGCTAAGGTTATTTGCAGAGAGTTATATTGGAGAAGTTAGAAAATGGTTTAAGGCTCTTGCACTGGGCAGAATTAGAACTTGGAATGATTTTGAAGATAAATTCTTAAGAAAATGGGGTAATAGAACCAATCCAGTCCAAGCACTCACTGAATACAACAGCCTTAGAAGGGTAGTTGATGAATCTGTCCAAAACTTTTCAAAAAGATTCAATAAATTTTTTGACTCAATTCGAGCCCATTTGAAACCTCTGGAAGCCTTAGCACAAATGAGATATGCTGAAGCATTTTACTGTGAATTTTCTATCTTTTTGAGAGAAAGAGAGTCACCTACACTTGCTGAAATGAAAAGTGATGCAGTTAAGGTTGAAGTAAACATGATAGCTGCTAAAAATTCAAAAATGGGAAAAACTAAATTGAAAGAATAAGAGAAACCATCCACCTCAACTTCTAAAGACAAATTTGAGTCAATGATGAAAACTATGGAGAATTTGATGGATAGGTTAGCTGTTGGAAACACTTCAGCTCCTCCTGTGCAACATGAACCTCAATTCAGAAATCCACAATTTAGGAGACGTCAAAATCAGCAAAGGCCAAGAGAGAATAGAAACTAGCAAGCTGACCCTCTAGTGAGACCTCCTTTTCAGCAAAATTTGGTAGATGAAGAAGATGAGCCTAAGATTCCTGAAGAATCCATCCATTGTCTTGAAGAAGAAATTTTAGGAATATTTTTGACTAAAGAAGAGCATGACAAATCTGATTTAGCTAATCAAGGAGAAGAACCATAAGATTATCTTAAAGGGTATCAACATGCTATTTTCGAGATGCAAAAGCAATATAATCTCAGAAATAGAAATGTGCCTATCATTGCAAGCAAAGCGCAGCCCAAGAAATATTCTCCAAAGGATGCTAAAGCTAAGAATGATACCCCAAAGATGGTTGAAGGTAAAAAGGATATTCCACTTGGTAAGAAAGACACTCAACTTCCTCCTCTTGTCAAAGATGCTGAAAATTATGTTTCTGTTTTCAACCTTGAGAATGAAATTTCGAAGATTAAAATATCAGTCCCTTTCAGTGAGATTCTCAAAGTGAATGAATATAGAAGCAAGATAGTTAATATGTTGAATTCACAAGCAGGGGCTGTTGATATCTTGAATGTCCAAGAAGATAATCCTACTATATATTTGGGTCCAAGGTTAGAAGATGATCAAAATGAAGAGTTTCCTCCTTTCTATGTAAGCATTAGTATTCATTATATGACTTTGCATAATGCTATGTTAGATTCAGGAGCTTCTCATAACCTCATGCCCAAAGTTATCATGGATAGAATGGGATTGCAAATCACAAGACCATATAAGGATTTGTTTTCTTTCGATTCTGAGAGGGTTTAATGTATTGGTCTAATCAAGGATGTTGTTGTTGGCCTCACACAAATTCCAGCAAAGAAAGTTGTTATGGACATTGTTGTAGCTAATATTCAACCAAAGTTTGGTATGCTATTGTTAAGATCTTGGGGAGAAAATATCAAAGGCACAATGCAGATGGATCTTTCTTACGCCACTATTCCTGTTTTTGGTGAGCAAAGGAGGTTGTATCGGGAGACTAGAATGGCCTACATGGTAAGACTAGCATTATGACTATCTCAATTTGACCATCGGATTGAGGATGATAAGATGAGCTATGAGCTAATTGAGTACCCAAACAAGAAAATAACTCTGTCCAAAAATTTCCAGTAAAAATGGGATCTCTGTCGCTCACAATAACCCTTGGGTTTCCATGTAGCTTTTGAATTGGGTCCATAAATGTAGTAGCAATTGTACTTGCTTTAAATGGATGAGATAATGCACAAAAGTGTACATACTTGGTAAGACTATCAACTACCACTATGATGACAGTCTTTCCTTTGAACTTAGGTAAACCTGTGATAAAATCCATTGAAATCTCCTCCCAACGTTGACTTGGAATGGATAAAGGTTGTAGAAGACCTGGGGTCTTAATTGTCTCAAATTTATTCTGCTGGAAAATCAAACATTTTGCCACAAAATTTTGAATATCAGATTTAAGGCCATCCCAAAAAAAATATTTCTTCACCCCATGGTAAGTTTTTAAAAATCCTGAGTGTCCTCCTAAAGGAGAAGTGTGCAATTCCAAAAGAATATTTTGTTTTAGTTGGGAATTCTTACAAAGATATAAGCGATCTTTGTACCATAAGGAATCATTTTTCCAACTAAATGTATCATATGTACTAGGATCTTGTTGCAACTTTTGAATGAGTGTCCATACATCTTTGTCCTTCTTCCATTCATCTCTTGCTTCGGTTATCCAATCTGGTTGGATAATAGAAATGGCACAAAGCAATGCTTCCACCTCTTCATTCTTTCTTGAGAGTGCATCTGCAACAACATTAAGCTTCCTTTTTTGTAGATTATTTCAAAGTCATAACCCAACATCTTTGTGACCCATTTTTGCTGCTCTTCTGAAGATAGTCTTTGTTCCAAAAAGTGTTTAAGACTATCATGATCAGTTTTTACCTTGAAGTGTCTTCCCATTAGGTAAGGTCACCATTTCTTTAGTGCATGTAGTATTGCTAACATTTCTTTCTCATTAATAGCTTTCTGTAAATACTTTCCTTTGATTGGACGACTTTCAAAAGCAATGGGTCTTCCTTTTTGCATTAAAACAACACCAATTCCATTTCTTGAGGCATCACATTCCATAATAAAGGTTTTTGTGAATTCTGGCGTAGCTAAGACCAATGCTAGGCACATTGACTCTTTAAGATGTTCAAAGGCCTTAATTGCTTCAGCAGTCCATGAAAATCCATCTTTCTTCAATAATGTTTTTAGGGGTGCTTCTATTCTCCCATAATTTTTAACAAACTTGCGATAATACCCTGTTAACCCAAGAAATCCTCGCAACTGCTTTATGGTTGTGGGGACTTTCCATTCTTTAATGGCTTTAATTTTGTTAGGGTCTACCTTAACACCCTCGTGGGATACAATATGACCCAGATATTCCACCTCTTTTACTCCAAAGAAACATTTGGATGTTTTTGCATTTAATTTTTTCTCCTACAATAGTATGAGCACCCTGTCAACATGTTGAACATGATCCTTCCAAGACCTGCTATAGATTAGTATATCATCAAAAAATACTAGCACAAATTTTCTAAGGAAGGGTTTGAAAATGGAATTCATCAAACCTTGAAATGTAGAAGGCACATTCGTAAGGCCAAAAGGCATGACCAAAAATTCATAATGACCCTCATGAGTTTGAAATGATGTTTTCGGAATATCTTCAGTCTTCATTCTAATATGATGATATCCTGAACGAAGATCCAACTTGGTAAAATAAATTTCTCCATGTAATTCATCCAATAATTCATCAATCATAGGAATGGGAAATTTATCTTAAATGGTGAACTTTTTGAGCTCCCTATAATCTGGACACATGCGCCATGATCCATCCTTCTTGTGTACCAATACTGCAGGAGTAGAGAAAGAACTTTGACTAGGTTGAATTATACCAGCCTCTAACATTTCTGCAATCATACGTTCAATTTCGCTCTTTTGGACATAAGAATATCTATAAGGCCTGATGTTTGGAGTAACACTTCCTGGAATCAAATGAATAGCATGATCATGATCACGAATAGGTGGGAGTCCTTTGGGAGTTTCAAAAACCTTGGAATGATTGTCCAAGACTTTTTGGAGATCTGCAGAAATAGATGATTTTGGTGTTGGAACTTATAGTGAGCATACTTGTGCAATTACACCTCGTTGTTCTTTGTTTAGAAGCTTTTTCATGACATTAGAGCTTATTGTCTTTCCCGGATTCCCTACAATACCTCGTAATTCAAATTCCTTTCCTTCTGAAAAAAATTTCAAGAAAAATTATTGAAAATTAAAAGCTACCGTCCCCAAAGATTGTAACCATTGTACTCCTAGTACAACATCAACACCTCCCATAGGAATGGAAAGCATTGGACTATTCAATAAATATTCCCCTATGGTTAGCTTGATATTATGGCATTTTCCAGAGCAATTTATAGTTCCTCCATTTGAAACCATCACTTGACATTCTGGTGCTGGGTATAGGAAACAATTCAATTCCTTGGCTACCTTACAATGAATAAAATTATGGGTACTACATGAATCAATCAACACTATTACCTTTTTCTTCTTGATATGTCCTTATATCTTGAGAGTTTGAGGAGTGGTAATTCCTTCCAATGAATTACACGATATGGTCAGACTCATTTCTTCCTCTTCTAGGGTTGGTTCTTGGTGTATATCCTCTTCTTGTTCATTTTATTCTTCCTCTTCACAATCTATGTAAAATAATTTCTTCTTAGCACACTTATGGCCTTTAGTGTATTTGCTATCACAACTATAGCAAAGCCCTTTTGCTCTTTTTTCTTCCAATTTTTGTGGTGTCAACCTCGTATGTTGTGGAAATCTAGGAGTAGCAACACTTCCCTCTTTATAGAAGTGAGTGGTAGGCTTCCTTGTCACCATAATTTTACATTCAATTTTTCTTACCAACCTGAATGCCTTCTCCAATGAATCAGGTTCCAAAACGCGAACTTCATGTTGGTTGTTATCCTTTAAAGTACCTATGAAGAGATCAATCTTGTGTTCCTCTGGAATATCAGTTACCCTTATATTAAATTTTTGGAAGTCCTCAATGTGCTCCCCCACTAAACCCTTTTTTTTGAGATTTATCAATTGGCTAAAGAAGGTGTTGCTCTTTGTATCCTCATAATGTGCTATCATTTCCTCTGTAAAAATTGACCAAGTGAAAATTTTTTTACGGGAGCAAAGCCATCGATAGCATACAAATGTATTTTGTTCTAAATGTAAAGTTCAATGTGTACCTTTTGTGTGTTTTGCACATTATTGAGATCAAAATATTGCTCCATCTGTAGTATCTATGTTATAGGATCCTTTCCATCAAACTTCCTCATATCCATTTTTGGAATATGGTGGTTCTTCCTGCCAACATTAGAGTTTATGAAATCATGATTAACATTTATTTTTTCTCATCATGAGTTTCCTCTACTATCTTTTCACCATTAGAAAACATTTGTTGTATCAACTTTGTCAAACCTTCCATGTCTGCTTTTAGATAATTCTTCATGTTTTCCATTTTTTCATCGATCTTAGCTTCCATGTCATCCATCTTAGGTTCCATGCCAGCTTCCATGCCATCTATCTTAGCTTCCATGCCATTCTTCAAACCATCCATCTTAGATTCCATGCCTTTCTTCAAACCATTCATCTTAGTTTCCACGCCTTTCTTAAAAAATTCCATGTCATTTTTTGTTGCTCTTTGCAAGAGCGAAATTTGTTGCACTTGCTCTTGTAAATTTGATATGTCATGTTGTCATTCTTCATCTTCATGAGTCGTAGTAGAGCCTTCTAAAGGCTTAATGGGTGTTGAATTCTTTTTAGGAGGCATTTCAGAACCCAATACTGAAATATATTCTACAATATGCCCTTGGAATCAATTCAACTTGATTCTTCAAACAAGACATGCAATTTGGAAAACAAATACACACCTTTTACTTGCTTTTGAGGAGCTCGATATTGAAATTGACTTATCTCTATACTTGCAGATCCTCAATATCGTAAATTCAGCCCTGTAGTATTCCTATGAAGCCTCTTTCAAACACCACAGGTCTGACTTGATTTGTATTCTTTAAGACAACATTATGTCCAATCTCCCACCATGACCTAATTATGGACTAGTTCAGTAGAGCAAATTTGTATGACTTACCACATGTCATTGTTTTCTCCTTTCGATCTGAAATTTATAGACAGGAAACTACAGTTTGTGTACTTCCAGTCACTTTTTACAGAATTCCAATCCGATGCTCAGAGAGAGAGCTATGAATATTTTCCCACGATCACCTCTTTGAGATGAAATTTAGGAGCTTGAAAAAGACCTAACTTCCACAGATCATATCTCCGAAAATATTTTTTAACCAAGCTCTGAAAATTTTCGACGGTGTTCCTCAAGATTTTAGCTTCACTCTCTTAAAATTTCAGCTTCTGAACCTTCGTATAAAATACGTTATAGAGAAAATTCCGTGATGACCTTTTTAAGTGAAATTCAGGAGCCTGCAAAAAGCCCTAACTTCAACAGATCGTATCTCCGAAAATATTTCAAACCAAGCTCTGAAATTTTTCAATGATGTTCCTCAAGATTTTGGCTTTGCACTCTAAAAATTTTAGCTTCTGACCCTTTGTAGAAAAAATTCATAGCGTTAATTCCATGATGACCTGTTTGGAGCAGCGAAACCCTAGAATCCAAAGCTCTAATACCAAATGTTGTGAAAGTAGCTCCAAAAATAGAATAAAAGAGATATCAACGCCTTATAAATAAGCCACTTTGAGGGGGCAACCTCCAACACATTACGTGAATGAACAATTCTTGGATGATACAAATTACAAAACTTCCTTTCTATATATAGGAGTCCATGGGGCCACAATGTAATCTTAGTGGGGCCACAATGTAATCCTAGCCAACCTAACAATAATAATTTAAGGGCACAATAATAATAATATGGGGGTTACAAGGGTACAATAATAACAACAAGGGGGTTACACTAATAACAATAAGGGACTATACTAGTAATATAGGAACCTAACATAGGGAGTGTTGTTACCATTGCTTTAATTAATATCACTCTGCCTGTTAAATTGATCCATTGCATTCCCGAGTTTTGTATTTTTTTTTCATTTTCTCGATTTTGATGTTCCATAGTTCTACCTTTAGATTTTGTTTTGATATTGGAATACCTAAATAAAGAAAATGGCTCCAATTTTCTTGTATGGGAATGTCTAGAATCTGAGATATTCTTTGAAGTGTGCGAGGAGGCACATTCTAGCCACAAATTCTGCATTTTTTGTTATTTAGAAGTCCTCCTAAGACCTCCATGAAATTGTGAAAAACTTTTTTGAATCTTCTAGAAACAATGCATGAAGCCCCTCCCATCAATAATGGTTCTTCAGTGAATAAGGAGTGATTGATGCTTTTTACACCATGGGAGATAAAGAGACCTGTCAATGAGCGTTCTCTTCTGCACTTTTACAGGGTTCAGCTCAATGAGTCTGCCATGATTATATATAGAAATTGAGATAGAGGGCATCATTGCCTCAACCCACGGTAGCTCTGGAAAAAATCACTTGGCCTTCCATTGATAAATGGGGAAATCCAATGTCCTACAATGAAAAATTTGAATACTTCAATTATCTCACTTGAGAATCCAAATTTCTTAAGGACTGTTGATAAGAAAGATAATTTTACTCAATCAAAGACATTAGCCATGTCCAATTTTATAATAATTCCTTGATCTTTCCTTAAAATACTTGAATGAAAGGCTTCTTGGACTATCAATACATTGTCTAGGATCTACCTATTTGGCACAAATCCTCCCTGATTCTCTGAGATCATATCAGGAAGGAGAGGCTTTATTTGATTTGCAAAAATTTTAGTTATTATTTTGTAAGAGGAATTACAAAGTGAAATTGGTCGAAATCGACTCAAAGTGGAGGGCCTTGCCTCTTTTGGAATTAGAGCAAGGAAAGAGGAATTAGTAAATCCACCCAACTTCTATTTCTTGAAAACATTCCTTATCATTCTTGTTAGGTGTTTCTTGATGATGTGTCAATTGTGCCTATAAAAAGCAATATAAAATCCATCTGGACCCGGTGCCTTGTCCGAATGGAGACCCCAAACAACATTTTCAATTTATTTCTTTTCAACTTCTTTAGTGAGATCAAGGTTGTGATCATCGCTTATTTTATTGGGTACATTCTTTAGGAATTTCTCATAATCTGTGGTGGCTGAATTTTTTGTAAGAAGATCTTTAAAGTGGTTTTATGCTTCATGTTTAAGCTCTTTTTGTCCTCTGACTTCCCTTTCTTCAACTTGGATTTTGTCAATCTGATTTCTAGTTTTGCACATTTTTGTTGAGTTGTGAAAGAACGTTGTGTTCTTATCTCCTACTTTCAACCAGAGGTTGCAAGATTTTAATCTCCAGACTTCTTCGTCTCCTTTATGCTCTCTGTAGATTTCCCAATAAAGTGATTTTTCCTGGAGTTGACTTTCTTTTGTTTCTTCCTGATTTTCCTTTTCTTCTTGAACTGTTTCCATTTTTTTTATTGATTTATCCTTCCTTTTTTTGGTTTCCTTGGCCCAAATTTTCATTTCCTTCCTCAGTGTTTTTAATTTGATCTCCCATAAAAAATAAGGAGAGCTTGTTATTTTTTGGGACCATATCTCTGCAATTATTTTTTTTATTTCATCATTGTTATTTCACGATGGGAAATATCGAAAAGACATAGGACCTTGGTTTCCCACTATTCCTAGTGAAATAACCGTTGTCTTGTGGTCGGATGCTGAAGAGTGCACAATCCTTGATACCACTGAACTGTAGTTTGTTAAGATGTTATCTTGGACTAGGATGCGATCTAATATTTATTTTATATTGTTTCTGCCAATTCTCTTATTACTCCAAGTGTATTTTCCATTGTTGAGGGGGATATCCAATAGGTTGAAGGATTCCATTATGGTTTCAATGAATTCCCTAAAAGGATTTGCATGAAAATTTCCTCTAAATTTCTCTTTAACATTCAGGACTAAATTAAGATCCCCTCCGACTATAAAATTCTATTTTGAACCTGGTTTAATTTATCTTTGAGAGAGTTCCAGTAGGATTATTTCTCTCTGTAATTATTTGGAGCATATATATTAACCATGCAATATTTTTCATCAGTGATTTTACTTCTTAAATATATTATAATCCAATGTTTCTCTATTTTTTTATGGACTAATTACCATTTTTCTTTTCTCCATAGGGTGCATATTCCTCCCGAGGCCCCTGTTGCTTGAAGATTTATGCCCTCATAGTTTTTTATATTTTGAATCATTTTCTCAGATTTTTGTGCATTTTATTTGGTCTCCTGTAGCATGAGAATATTTGGGTTTTCCATTACTAAGAAGTCTTTGATTGCATTGATTTTCAATGGGGTCCCCATTCCTCAGCAATTCTAGGAGACCAGATTCATTATTTATTCTAGTTGCAGGCTGAGGGACCTTTCCCTCTAGTAGTATGGGGAGTTTTCTCCTTATTTCCTAAACTATTTTTGAGGAAGGAATACATAGGTTTTTGGGTTCCCATTTTCATCTATTTTGTTGTTGCTTCATCTCTTAACTCTTTATTTATCTTTCTTCCTTGTTTTTTTGGGTGTTCAAGGGATATTAATGAACCTTTTGATTGATTCCTAGTTAATTTTAAATCAAAGGAGGGGGGAAGGCGGGGGCGGGAGTGAGTAGAGGAGGGAGAGAATGATGAGGGGAGGGGGAGGAGATTAGGGAGGAATAGGAGGATCTTCAAGAAGACCAAAGGCGTTGGAGTCAATAATATTGGAGGAAGGGAGAGGGGGGATTAAAGGAGGAAACGAAGAAGAGATGGGATAAGATTGTGATGGAACCTGAGGGAGTGATGAGGAGAGAGAGGAGTGTTTATTTGTTGATTTTTTCTTTTTCACTTGTTCCCATTTCGGGTCCTGAGCTTCTAATTCTTGATTTTATTATTTTTTTGGGCATCTATTTGCAAAATTATTGTATTCATGACATACCTTTCATTTAAACATGATTTTTTTATAGTCGAGCTATTAGATATGTGTCCAACTGTCAAATTTTATCTTCACTACTTCCGAGAGGCCTTTTCCTAGGTTGAATTCAACACAAATTCTCGCACATGCATGCATATTCTCCTTCGGCTCACTTCTGTCAATATACTTTCCCACTATGTTCCATATTTCCTTGACTGATTCATCTCCCCAACAGTGGAGAGCAAGATGAGGTAGATGGACCCAACCTGGTACAACACGTGGCACATCCAGTTCAAGGTCGAAATCCGGAGTCCATCTTTTTTGGTAAATTCCTTTGGTATCCATGAAGTATGGTCCATTTCTAAATATCAAATCTCTATATTCCTTTGATTCAAAGTGAAATTTATAGTACCCTCTTCCACATAACTTGATTGAAAATTTTTCATGTATTGATGAGGACAAGTTCCTTTCAACCCACTTCTAAACAGAACAAGGAGATGGCCAGAGACTAGTGAATTGGCCGACTAGACCATTTTAAGAAAGGAAAAGCTTTGCTCAATGAGGGAGAGATGGGGTAAGAATGATCTCAAGGATATCTTCTAACTTCTTGAAAAAATTTGAGACTGATGGTCTGGTTTTGGGGGGTTCGATAGATGTTATCAGTGAGGTGAATACTTCGACATTTTTATCAAGGATCTGATTCAAAACAGAGGAGGCTAGAGGAGGGTCACCATCTAGAGGAGGCTCTGAAGGGACCATTGAGGTTGCAGGGAGTAGAGGCCGAGGCAGCCTGGAGAAGAGGAGCGCAATGTCCCTCAGGGCACGCGCAGCTGCAGTTCAAAATCCTCCACAGAGCGCGAAAAAATTTGCAGCCCTTAAACAAACAAAAAATTTAAACCATAATTTTCTTATACTCTCCATGATCCTCTTCATAATATAGGCTAGAAGGTGCCAATAGATTGGTATTTCCTCTTAAATAAACTTGAATAAAACTATCCTTCTCCCTTTGGATAGCTATCTATTGCACCAAAAATGTATCATTTTTTTTCAATTTAACCAAGGATTAAGTATGAGTCCATATTTTTGTATTGGTTTGGATTAAAAATGAATTCAATATATTTAACACCTTCATCCAACTCCTTTCTTCCAAAATGAAGATGGCTATCCAACAGAAGAAGAATTTGATCATCCAAATTATTATCATATGCTATAGAATTGTGCTTATTTTTTTGCATACCATTATCCAAACAATAAATACTTAAACAACCCAAGACCTTAAATAATTTTCACTCAAATTCATAACAAAAATATATATAAAAAAATATCTACAAAGAGAATATGAGTAAGAGACACTAAACTACCAACTTGGACCCCGCTAACGAGCCTTTATTTATTTGCTTCTAATAATTTTATACTCATCCGTTGTATAACTAGCAGAAAAAAGCAATGGGCGAGAGGACACCCTTGGTGCAAACTCTAATAAAGCTTGAAGAAATTAGATGAATAGTCTGTTGAATCTTTAGTTAAACTGAGAGGGGGGGGTGAATCAGTTTCCCACCTTCCTGATCTTTTAAAACTTTTCATTAAACTTATTTACACCTTCATTTCATATCCAATTTAATGTGTGAGTAATCTTAGAATGTAAGCAGCATGTATTAGTATAATATAACAATAGACTTAATATGAGAGCAGCAGGTATTAAGCAGATGATACATATCAAATCAATACATAAATATCATACACAGAGACACCAGATATAAGTGGAAACCCATAAAGGGAAAAAACCACATGTTATTATTGTTGTGATGCAAAGGCAAGCTCCAACTCCCTCTCACCACTGTTTTTCTGCAGGCACCAACCTACAGGAGGCTCCAACCTCAATTCTGCAAGCTACAACTTGCAAGGAAGCACCAAATCCCTTCAATTTTCTACAGGCACCAACCTACAGGAGGCTTCAACCTCAGTCAGCTACAACTGACAGCTATCAAGCTGCAACTTGATAGGGAAGCTCCAACTTCCTCAATTTATCAAACTAAATGTTTGCTGATTTACTTCAGATATCAGCTCTGTTCTGTAGCTTCTCTTTTCTGCTCTTATTCTCTTAATCTTCTCTGCCTTATTCTTCTATATTCTGCATTCTCTATATTTTCTCTCTCTCTCTACCTCAATGAGTTTATCAAATTGATATTATATATAGAAATTCTCACATGACTGTTTGTATTTCACAAGGAATTCGAAATGGATGGTCATACCCCTTGGTCTTCTGCCTCTTCATTTCTTTATCCAACTCAATTTAAAATCATAATAATTTGTACAAAATTTCATGCTACAGTGGGATTTTATCTTTTCCTTAGGATACTTGCCTTTGTATCACAAACAATAAAAAATTAATTACAACATTTACATTCACATTTTTAATTACATATTTCAATTTCACTCAGCTCCTTTTCTGGATTTTGGCTTTATTGGATTTGTCTTTTCCTGCTACTGTTAAGAACTTGTTCTGCATGTTCTTTGTTCACTGTCATCTGCATATTCCCTGTTTTCTGTGCTTATTCACTTGTCCAACTCATTCCTGTACATATTCCTGTCAAACCTGTAGTCTCTGTGTATCTCTGTCAGACCCATACTTTTATCCTTGTGTTTATTCACTTGTTCACTGTCTTATTTCTGTTCTCGGGCTACCTGTCTACATTCTCTGTTCATATATGAGTTAAAAATAATGGTTTGAAACTCACATTACATTTTCAGTTTCCGTTCCCTGTTCATTGCAGTTATATAATAGCTGATTTTAAATCTGGGCAAACTTGAATTAATGCGGAAACTTCATTTTCCATGGTTATAAATCTTACATATGAATTCATTCATATTTCGATCATTACAATATTCCCAATCCGGGCAATCTCGTCACATTCTTTTATTCTATGCTGGCACATTTAAATAAAAAAGTCTGAGTATTTTTTTTATGTCTTAATTCAGAGAATTGAGATGTTCATTCAACATTCCGCCATGGCTATAACCCGACCGTCCATCGCATATAAGATCATATCATATACCCTCGATCCTTTAATTACGTGCCTGGATCATATTCAAACTTTATTATACGTAATATTTTCATATATATTCCATCGGACCTTATAATGCGTCAACTAGCATTAATAAACCAATTCTTTACATATATTTCTGCCCCGGGCCCACCTATGTAGCCAATCAAACGTATGCACCATACCTGGCTGATTCCACACGCCATCCAACGACTGTCATTGCATTTCCCGATCCAACAGATATTGCATGGGCTACATGCGCGAAGATAACGCGCGATGGCTCGTCGTACTCGGGTTATCCTCCGCACACCTTGGTTAGACTCCGAGCAATTTCTGCGAATGATCGCCGTCGGATAGCCCTCTTCCAGATCAACGGATCGTGTCAATTTCGCTTGGCGTCTCTGGTATGAATAATAACGTGCAATGGCGCAGTTTAACAAGCGGTTTTGTAATGGGTCCATAAGCCACGTGTCGATTCCTGTATGGAATCGCTCGCAACTCCTTGAATACCGCCTTCCATATAAGAGTGGTGCGATGAATACCACCATCCAGCGCCAAACCGCCATCACTGTTCATATGGGTCACGGTTCCGCTTCATTCCACGCAAGGTTCCATCGTATAGTTGAATACACCGTTTTAACGCTAATTTATTCGCATTAACACTAACTCTGGGCAACATCAAACATGCGCTGGTTCCGTCTTATTTACACAAGGTTCTGTCCGAATCTCCATTGTATTATCACTCCGTTACATAGTTCATACATACACAGGATATGATTCTCCGTTACATAGTTCATACATACACAGGATATGATTCTCCGTTACATAGTTCATAACCGGCTTCCGCCTCTCGCCGTTCGTCGCTCCTCGCCCGCCCTCTCGCTTCGATAACGGTTCTGCCTCTTATTATATTCGCTTTCTCTGCCTCTGTAGCTATTTGTCTTATGCTCTCTCTCTTTATTTCATGTTTGTTACTTTGCCTCATTGCCTCATTGCCTTATTTCCATATTGCCTTATTTCCTTATTGCCATTAATGACAATATTTCCAACAATCTCCCCCTTTGGCATTGATGGAAATAACCTCTGTTTTCTTTTAGAAGCCCATTTTTTTCTCCCCCTTTGACATCAATGGCAAAGGGTTGCTCATTTCCTGATCTGAATTTCCTCTCTTTGAGTTATGTTTAGGCCCTCTTCTACTGACTTTGTACCATGCTGCTCCAGACTGATATATAAGAGTTGTTGAGAGAACACTTTGAAGATTATTGATCTTGAATATACACTTGGTGTTCTTTTGCCTTAATCCTTTGATCCTGAGGACCTGTATTATACTTTCCCTGTTGGCTAATCTCCCCCTGGACTGATATTTTCATTTTTTTTCTCCCCCTGAACTTGTTCTTTCTCCTTATATCAGAGAGTAGCATCTGCAGATACCACCCCTAGTTTATCTCTCAAATATTGAAATGGTTCTCTAGCAAGAGGTTTGGTAAATATATCAGCTGTCTATTCTTTCGTTGGTACATATTCCAGCTTTACTATATTTTGAGTCACTTGTTCTCGGAGGAAATGATACTTGATTGGAATATGTTTAGTTTTTGAGTGAAGTACAAGATTTTTAGATATACTTATAGCACTTGTATTATCACATTTTATTGAGATAGGTTCATCAATGCTTACCTTCATGTCTTGAAGAGTTTGCTTCATCCACATGACTTGTGTACAACATGCTGCTGCTGCTATATATTTTGCTTCAGCTGTAGACAGAGAGATGGATGTTTGTTTCTTGCTTAACCATGCCACCAGACTTTCTCCTAGATAGAATGCACCTCCACTTGTACTCTTCCTTTCATCCACACAGATGGCCCAATATGCATCTGTGTATGCTGATAAAGTGAAGTTTTTGCTTTTAGGATACCAAAGTCCATACTATGTTGTTCCTTGTAGATATCTGAATATTCTTTTGACTGCAAGATGGTGATTTTGTTTAGGTGCTGCTTGATATCTAGCCACTAGTCCTACTGCTAGCATGATGTCTGGTCTTGATGCAGTTAGATACAATAGACTTCCAATCATGGATCTGTAGAGTTTTTGATCTGTATCAGCAGACCCATCATCAGCACACAGCTTGCAACCTGTGGTCATTGGAGTTGACACAGGTTTGCAGTCCTCCATTTTTAATTTTTCAGCATTTCTTTTAAGTATTTTTCCTGAGAGATGAGGGTGCCTGTGTTCTTTTGTTGAATTTGCAGTCCCAAGTAGAAACTGAGCTCTCCAATCATAGACGTTTCAAACTCTATTTTCATCTCATCAGCAAACCCTTTAGCTAGTTCATCTTTGTTGCTTCCAAACATAATGTCATCAACATACACTACAATCAGGAGTTCATTTTCATGGGCTTTTATGTATCGATTGATGTCTACTCCACCTCTCTTAAAACCCTGTTTTTGCAAATGTTTATCCAGTCTTGAGTACCAAGCACGATGAGCCTGTTTCAGGCCATATAGGGCCTTCTTCAGTCTGCATACATAGTTTTCTTTGTCTGTCAATAAGAAGCCTTTTGGTTGTTCCATGTACACTTCTTCTTTTAGATCTCCATTAAGAAAAACAGACTTTACATCCATTTGATATACCTTGAAGTCTTGGTAGCATGCAAATGCTAGAAACATTCTAATAGCTTCCATCCTGGCTACAGGGGAAAATGTTTCATCATAATCAAGTCCTTCAATTTGTGAGTATCCTTTGCAGACAAGTCTGGCTTTATTCCTGATTACTTGTCCTTCCTCATTCATTTTATTTTTGAATACCCATTTTGAGCCTATGAAATTTTTCTCAGCAGGTCTAGGAACTAGTTCCCAGGTATTTTTCTTCTCAATTTGGTCCAATTATTCATTCATTTCATTCACCCAAGACTTGTCCTTGCTGGATTCCTAAAATTCCTTTGGCTCTATTTGTGACAACATGGCTATGTATACCTCTTCTGTCTGTTCAGTTAGCTGCCTTCTTGTCTGTACTCCTAAACTCTTGTCTCCAATGATTTGATCTTTTGGATGGTTCTTTTGAGTGTATCTCAAGGGGGTTTTCGAGTTTAGTTCAGCATCTTCTGATGTCTTTCTTGTTTCATCATCATCTTGGTCCTCTTCTTCATGACTTTCAGGATGGCTGCTGCAGTCTATATCTCTTGTCTTGTTTGGAAGTTCTTCATCAAATCTTACATCAATACTTTCTACAATTTTTCGAAGTGTCTTGTTGTAGCATCTATATCCTTTACTCTTGGATGCATATCCTAAGAGTATTCCTTCATCTTCTCTTGCATCAAACTTCCCCAGATTTTCATCATTATTCTTTATGTAGCACTTGCTGCCAAAGACTCTAAAGTGTTTGATTGATGCATGTTTACCATGCCATAGCTCATAAGGTGTCTTGTCACTGTTAGATCTTAAATGAGCTTTGTTTAGAATATGTACTGCTGTGTGTACAACTTCTGCCCAAAAGGTTTGAGTAATGTTACTCTCTTGCATCATAGCTCTGGCCATTTGTTGTACAGATCTGTTTTGTCTCTCTGCTACTCCATTCTGCTGAGGTGTCCCTGCAATGGTAAATTGTTGCTTTATTCCATGTTCATTACATAGGTCTGCGAAGTCATAATCTGTGAATTCTCCTCCTCTATCTGATCCGATACATTTTAGCTTGCATCCAGTTTGATTTTCTGCTAATGCTTTGAAGATCTTAAACTTTTCCAGTGCTTTTGATTTGTTCTTGAGAAAAGCAACCCATGTCATTCTGGTGAAATCATCTATTATCAACGTGAAGCATGATTCTCCACTTGGTGTCTTAGTTCTAGCAGGTCCACACAGATCCATGTGCACAAGATGGAGTGGTCTTCTTGTTGATAGCTCATATTCAGATTTAAAGGATGTGCGAGTCTATTTCCCCAATTGACAAGATTTGCATATGGTATTTGAAGGTCTTTTTATTTCTAGCATATCTCTGACAGCTTTCTTCTTGCTCAGTTTGATGATATGGTCGAAACTGAGATGTCCCAATCTCCTATGCCATAACCATGACTCCTCAAGTTTTCACATAAAGTCATCCTCTCTTTACTATGTAAACATTACTCTCTGTTCGAACTCCTTTGAGCAGAGTCTTACCTGTGGTGCTTGATCTGACTTCACAATCTTGTGCTCTAAAAAGAACTTCACAGCCTTTGTCACACATCTGACTGACACTTAGTAAATTTGCTTTCATCCCATCTACAAATAGTACATCTTGGGCCTTTCCTCTGCCATTGTCTATGCTGACTGAGCCTTTTCCCTTGATCTTACCTGATTTATCATTGCCAAAAGTAACATTGCCAGATTTCTTTTCATCAAGAGTTATAAACTTGCTTTTGTCTCCAGTCATGTGTTTTGAGTAGCCACTGTCCAGGTACCACTGGCTTTTCAGGTCTTGAGCAGTTAGGGCAAGGTCACATTTATTCTCCTTCTTTATCCACTAGAAACACCCTTCTGTTTGATATCTTTTGTGAGGTGATGAATTGCATCCTTTTAGAGGACATTTGGAAGGCATATGTCCAGCTTGATTGCACATAAAGCATTTGATCATAGTCTTTGCAGAATTGTGAGTATGAACAAAATTTCTTTGATTCATAAATCTCCTAGAAGTGTTGAAAATCAATCTTTGTCCATAATTTCTACACTCAATGATTTTATGGCCAAATTCTTTACAATAACAACAGTAACCATAGAAGCAACTTCCATACCTGATGTGAGGTTGTCTTCTCCAGTTGTTTATTTGAGACAGTCTCTTTACTGTTTGTATCTTTAGCTGGTTTGAATTACTCCTCCTTGCATGACAATATGCAGCAATGTGTCCCAGCTTGTGGCAGACATAGCAGGTGGCATTCTTCATAGGAGAGAAGAATCTCCTTTGATGGCTTGCAAATTTGACAAACTCAGGAGTATATGAACCTTTTTCTGTTGACTGAGTATTTATTTCATTCTTTGTTGTTCGAGGATTCTTCTTGGTTTTGTCTCCCTCCTTACATGCTTCTTCTTTTGTAGGAATTATTTGAGGTGCTTCATCAGCCTTCTTTTCTTTCACAAAAATCATATTTTTGTTTTCCTTTTCTTTGCCTTTACTTGATTCTCCTTCATAGCCTATCCCAGTTTTTATTAGAGGAGATATTTGGGCATCCAAGATTTCATTCAACTTACCAGAGCTTGTTGTTTGAGAAGAGCTTATATACACTTTCTTTTGAGCATTTTCTAATTTCTTCCTTAGACTTACAACTTCTTCTTCCAGCTGCTCTTGTTCTCGAGTTTTATTCTTGATTTGCAGAAGTAACATGTCTTCTATCTTCTTGGCTTCTTCAAGCTTTACCTTCAGCTGCATGAGGACTTCTGAATTTTGTTATTCTTTCACATATTTGATGAGAATCTCTTTTTGTTTTCTGCATTTTAGTTTGAGTCTGTCAATCTCCTCCAGAGAACTTCTTAGCTCTCCCTCAAGGTCGACTTCCACTTCTTCCTCATCTTCTAGCAAGAGACCTTCAAGATCTTCTATGGCCATCAGTAAAAATTCAGAGGTTCCTTCTTCTCCTGAGGATTCATCTGAGTCTCCAGATGAGCTGCTATCTTGTTGAGCATAGAAGGATTTTCTACTGAATTTCTTTCCTTTCTGCCAGTTCTTTGATGTGTTGTTCTCTGATTATTGAGCCTGATTTTTTACTTTCTTGTGAGGACACTTAGCAGCATAGTGTCCAACTCTCTCACAGTTAAAGCACTTGAAGGGAAGTTTACCTTTGTATCTACCTGAGCCTCTATCCAGTTTCTTGACAAATTTAGCTTCTTCTTCATCAGAGCAAGAGCATATGTCTTCTTTTTCTTCTTTCTTCTTTTCTGTTTTAAAAGCTGCTTCCCTCGTACTTGGCTTCTTCTGTGGGAGCCTCATCTCATATGCTGTTAGGTTTCCAAGTAGCTGGTTCATGGTCAAGGTCTCCCAATTAGCTGTCTCTTCTATTGCAGACACCTTGGGATTAAATCTGGATGGGAGTGATCTTATAATCTTTTGCACAACTATACTTTCTGGCATGGTTTCTCCAAGAGCTTTCATATTGTTAACGATTTCTGCAACTTTTAAGAAGAAGCTACCAATATCTTCATCATCATTCATTTTTAAATTTTCAAAATGGGCTCTATATATTTGAAGTTTGGCAGTCTTTACCTTTTTATTTCCCTAATGGATATTCTCTAGAGTGTCCCACATATCTTTGGCAGTCTTACTGTGCATTATTTTGATAAACTCAGCTTCACATAGTCCATTTAAGATTGCATTCATTGTTTTTGCATTAGCTACAAAGCTTTGTTTAGCTTCTTTCTCTGAATCAGTTGACTTTGTGACATATCCAAATTCCACAGCATCCCAAACTTCTAATCCTAAAGACATTATGTATGCTCTCATCCTGATTTTCCAGAAGGCATAATTAGCACCAGTGAAAAAAGGGGCTTTATTGGTTGAGCTTCCTTCTTGACTAGCCATCTTGAGAGCCTAGGATCTCCTTTCATTTGTTAGATTGATATAAAAGGAACCTCACTCTGATACCAATTGTTGAATATTTAGTTAAACTGAGAGGGGGGGGGGGGGTGGGGTGAATCAGTTTCACAGCTTCCTGATCTTTTAAAACTTTTCATTAAAATTATTTACACCTTCATTTCATATCCAATTTAATGTGTGAGTAATCTTAGAATGTAAGCAGTAGGTATTAGTATAATATAACATTAGACTTAATATGAGAGCAGCAGGTATTAAGCAGATGATACATATCAAATCAATACATAAATATCATACACAGAGACACCAGATATAAGTGGAAACCCATAAAAGGGAGAAAACCACATCTTATTGCTGTGATGCAAAGGCAAGCCCAACCCCTCTCACCACACTCAAAGTCACAGTGTACCAACCCACAGAGGCTCCAACCCCACCTCCGCAAGCTACAAACGTGCTGCCACCAACCTCTAATTTTCTGCAGGCACCAACCTACAGGAGGCTCCAACCTTAGTCAGCTACAACTGACAGCTATCAAGCTGCAACTTGATAGGGAAGCTCCAACTTCCTCAATTTATCAAACCGAATGTTTGCTGATTTACCTCAGATATCAGCTCTGTTCTGTATCTGCTCTTCTTCTCTTAATCTTTTATGCTTTATTCTTCTATATTCTGCATTCTCTATTTTTTCTCCCTCTCTCTCTCTCTTACTCGCCTTGAGATTATCAAAATTGATATTATATATATAAATTATCACATGACTGTTTGTATTTCACAACGAATTAAAAATAATAATACACTTTTGGCTTATTCTTTTCCTCATTTCTTTATCCAACTCAATTTAAAATCATAATAATTTGTACAAAATTTCATGCTACAGTGGGATTTTATCTTTTCCTTAGGATACTTGCCTTTGCATCACAAACAATAAAAAATTAATTATAACATTTACATTCACATTTTTAATTACATATTTCAATTTCACTCAGCTCCTTTTCTGGATTTTGGCTTTACTGGATTTGTCTTTTCCTGCTGCTGTTAAGAACTTGTTCTGCATGTTCTTTGTTCAATGTCATCTGCATATTCCCTGTTTTATGTGCTTATTCACTTGTCCAACTCATTCCTGCACATATTCCTGTCAAACCCGTAGTCTCTGTGTATCTCTGTCAGACCCATACTTTTATCCTTGTGTTTATTCACTTGTTCACTGTCTTATTTCTATTCTCAGGCTACCTGTCTACATTCTCTGTTCATATATGAGTTAAAAATAATGGTTTGAAACTCACATTACATTTTCAGTTCATCTAACCTCATTCTCTTTTTCATTTTCTCCTGTATTCCGTTCCCTGTTCATTGCAGTTATATAATAGCTGATTTTAAATCTGGGCAAACTTGAATTAATGCGGAAACTTCATTTTCCATGGTTATAAAATCTTACATATGAATTCATTCATATTTCGATCATTACAATATTCCCAATCTGGGAAATCTCGTCACATTCTTTTATTCTATGCTGGCACATTTAAATAAACAAGTCTGAGTATTTTTTTCATGTCTCAATTCATAGAATTGAGATGTTCATTCAACATTCCGCCATGGCTATAACTCGACCGTCCATCGCATATAAAATCATATCATATACCCTCGATCCTTTAACTACGCGCCTGGATCATATTCAAACATTATTATATGTAATATTTTCATATATATTCCATCGGACCTTATAATGAGTCAACTAGCATTAATAAACCAATTCTTTACATATATTTCCGCCCCGGGCCCACCTATGTAGCCAATCAAACGTATGCACTGTACCTGGCTGATTCCACGCACCATCCAATGGCTGTCATTGCATTGCCCGATCCAACGGATATCGCACGGGCTACATGCGCGAAAGATAACGCACGATGGCGCGTCGTACTCGGGTTATCCTCCACACACCTTGGTTAGACTCCGAGCAAGTTCTGCGAACGATCGCCGTCGGATAGCCCTCTTCCAGATCAACGACTCGTGTCAATTTCGCTCAGCATCTCTGGTATGAATAATAACGTGCGATGGCGCAGTTTAACAAGCGGTTTTGTAATGGGTCCATAAGCCACGTGTCGATTCCTGTATGGAATCGCTCGCAACTCCTCGAATACCGCCTTCCGTATAAGAGTGGTGCGATGAATACCACCATCCAGCGCCAAACCGCCGTCACTATTCATATGGGTCACAATTCCGCTTCATTCCACGCAAGGTTCCATCGTATAGTTGAATACACCGTTTTAACGCTAATTTCTTTGCATTAACACTAACTCCGGGCAACATCAAACATGCGCTGGTTCCGTCTTATTTACAGAAGGTTTCGTCCGAATCTCCATTGTATTATCGCTCCGTTACATAGTTCATACATACACAGGATATGATTCTCCGTTACATAGTTCATACATACACAGGATATGATTCTCCGTTACATAGTTCATACATACACAGGATATGATTCTCCGTTACATAGTTCATAACTGCTCTGCCTCTGCTGCTTCTGTCGCTCTGCCTCTGCCTCTGCTTCTGATAATGGTTATGCCTCTTATTATATTCACTTTCTCTGCCTCTATAGCTATTTGTCTTATTCTCTCTCTCTTTATTTCATGTTTGTTACTTTTCCTCATTGCCTCATTGCCTTATTGCCATATTTCCTTATTGCCTTATTGCCATTAATGACAATATTTCCAACATAGTCATTAACTAGTAATTAAGAGAAGGAAACACATCCCATATGCACTTAACCACTCTAAGGGAGAACCAAATATGAAGTAGAAGAAAGTGGAAAAAGCCAAAGATTCCCAATCATAATATTTTGAAAAATCTAGTTCATAACTAGAGATGGAGTAGAATTAAGTTTGACACTATGAAGTGCATACGAGGAAAAACCCACCGCTTCGTCAATAAGCCTCCCTCTTAGAATCAAAATTGTTCAATTTAAATGGCATAAGAAAGTATAGGTTTTGTACTCATTAAAATAGCCATGGAAATTATCTTATACACCATATTGCACAGATAGATCAACTTATAGTCATCAAAAGAATTTTGGTGACCCATATTGAATATCATAACTATAAACATGAAATTTAAATTCCTCAGTATATATCTTCCCCTTCGACCGAACTTATTCAACAATATGAAGTAATTCATCACCCCAAAGATAAAGAAAATTTAAATGCTTCATCCATCCAACCCATGGATGCATTCATTCTAGAAATATTGCATGATAGAGAGTAACTCTTTAATTACCTCCTAAAACACCTCATCTTCACCTTCCTCAAACATCCTAGGAAATTGTTTATTCAAACTCATTATCTCTGCAATATGACACTAATATAGTTCCTTGAACATCCTCTCAAAGTGTCTACAAGCACCCAAATCTTCCAACTCCTAAAAACTCCTCACTTCCCTACACTCTTCATCCTTAAGCTCCCATATGGTAGTGTTAACTTGTTGATGGTTTTCAAAATTGTGAAAAAAATAGTATTTTTATCATCCAAGGCTATCCAGGTAGCTACTTTTAATTCCCCATTCATGTTCTTCCTCCAACAAAAAATTAATATTATGAGCTTCCAAAGTTATCAAATCCCACAAGGTAAACTCATCTATAATACATCCTTCCTCTCTATATAATATTTCAACTAACTTCCCTTCCACCTCCTTCAAAAAGGCCCCTCTTTGTTGATTTTTTTCCACTGACCAAGCCAACATCAATTCCTGAACAATTTTCAATGTAAAAAAAAAATGATTACAAGTTGATCCTTCATACTTTGGATCATAATGTTTCCATAGATAAATTACCAATTCCTCGAATTCATCTTCCAACAACCAAGCTATATTGAATTTGAAAGGTGCCTTGGTCTTATCACCACCTCCATCCAACTCTAGCATAATGAGAAAATGGTCTAAACACCTGGTTTTTCCTACCTAATTTCAACCTAACCCATCCACATAAATCTATGTACAATGGAAACCAATCTAATCCCTTCGACACAACTTCCATCCCAGGTATATTATTCACCTAAGTGAGCTTAATTTTCCTTGTACCGAGGTCAATAAGACTTTACCAATCCAAAATCAGTTGTAAAAAAATCATTTAGAGGATCAAGATGGGAATTGAAACCCCAAATTGTGTCCATATGCAACATAAATTTAGATCCACGCCCAAAATCAAATTAGGCACCATCAAATTATAAGAATTTAAAATCTTATCCCAAAAAAAAACCTTACCATCATACGGCTCATATATATTAAGGGTATCGAAGACCTTCCTAGGGCTCTTACTCTTCACCTCCACCAACAAACTTGAGGGAATGGTAAAATATTTAAGTGGCCTAATATTTTCCTTCCAGCCTGTCAGAATACATTTTGAAAAACCAATAGTATCAACCATGAGAAAATTCCACCCATCCTCACTTTCACCAAAACCAAATATTGATAACATTGACTTAGTAAATGTTTCATATCCATTCTCTTATCCTAACTCCATGGCCCACATACATTAAGATAAAGTATTTTCATTTAAATATAGAGCAAGGGGCTTGAGCTGATCTAATGATGCTATTAATGAGGGCTTGATTCCATTGTTTGGCTTCTCAAATGGCTCTTTTGTAGGAATTTTTATCTTGGACATTGTCTCAACCAAATGAGAAGCAAGACCCAATTTTTTGTCTTCACCCAACCCCTAAACGTAATCATGTCGAAACCAGGTTGGGTTTTCCATAGTCAAAAGTCATAAGTCCTCCTTTGACACATAAACTAGAAGACGAGGAGTCTCCCTTAATAAGGGAATTCAAAACCACTTCAAAAGGATGTAAAGAATCAATTGCAAAATTAACCATCATATCCCCAAAACCTAAGTCACTAAACAAACTTCTCGAGTTGTTTATATGTTTAGAGACTTCCCCAAAGGTCAAATGACCTAAACCCAACCCAAGAAGATCCAAAGAAATGGCTTTTTTGGACCTAAGAGTATCGCCTTTAACAACTTTGAGATCATTATGAGAGCAAACTAAAAAAGTAGAATGCAACTTAATAGAAAAAAATGAATGCTCCTTTTGGACATCAGTAGGGTCAATAAAATTTTGGATAACACCTAAAGAAACCTCCAACTTGTTAACAAAGGAAGAAATAGATGCAAATATTTAAGGTCCCTCCCTTCCTCAATAAGAGAAATTGAATGGGTCTTCATAGCTAAAAATCTTCCCAAAATGGCACCTTCAAAACTAGAGGCATCTAGCCCTACCCTACTCTCCAATGGTTTCTCGAGTGACTACTCAACCTTTAATTTCTACTTAGTGTCATTAACGATAACTTTACTTACGTTCAACATCTACCTTTTTTTTTACAAAGGGATCCTCACCATCTAACAAAACATCATCCACCTTATCGAATTAAGCACATATGAAAGGCACATTGACATAATCCATATTCTAAGTATATTAGAGTACACTAGCAATAAACTCAATAGACTCAAATAAACCATCGTGGACATTGATTTTAACCAAAAACTAACAACATATCTCTATATGTGAGATAAAAAGATATCATCTACAACCAAGGTATGACCTATCCCATATCTAAATTCCTTTATCCCGATGACCATCCACAGCTAAAGTGGAAGTTCAAAAACAAAATTCCAAATCATTGACCTTCCCAAAATAGAATCCTTCAGGTCAAAAAGAAGAAACTAGGGCTTAATAGAAAGGAAAGTTGAATCCTAGAGCCAGATACCTTTTAGAATCTACTCAACATCCTTCCTCTCCTTAAATTTATACCCTAACCATTCATCGAAACAAGTATGGAAACTAGGAGTATAACCAAGGGTCAAAGCCCAATTATTTTGAATCCATGCTCCAAAAGTTTCTAAACACATCTAGCAACTTGAAAACTTCCCTACCAATGAGTGGCCATCAATAACCATGACCTCCTCCTACTTAATGTCTTTCATTGCAACTGAAGAGGTTTTCTTCCTCGTTTTTTCCAAGAAAGAGTTTTTGTCACCGCATGCAAGACTAGAAAATGGGTGATTACAAGTAAAACTAAGGATATCACTGCCAAATACAAATAAACATTCTTAAGGTTTGGTCCTTTATTCTTGGTTGCCTCTTCCACATGAGCTACATACAATTAGTTTCATTTCTTGAAACATCTCATTAGTTGCAAGGATGAAATATCCCTTATAAAAATGGATATTGGAATTTCTTCTACAATGTTCTACTTTACTCCTTCATTATTATATGTAAATGTCATGTTATGGAAATCACTACAAGGAAAAGACCCTCTAGCAGAGGTTATAAAGGAGATTTTTAGTGTTATAAAATTGGCCAAAATTGTCAAAAAAACATTTGTTACAACATCTGTTTATGGTTACGGAGGTTTTGGCAGAGCTTTTAATGGAAATTCAACACAACTAAAAATCCTGGGTGGCCGGAGGTTATTACGGATGTTTTTTTCATCGGTGCGCTACTTGGGCTTTAACACACTAGTGCGTACATTTAGAAGGTGCCCCGGGGTGGTCAAAGGAGAATGAACTGGGCCGTTAAGGTATAAAACTTCATTGGGTGTAGTGTTGGTGATACAACGCACGAGGTCATTCTAATTGGTCTTGGGATTTGTGCGGTTCCCATAGGTCGTATCAATGCACCAGTGCCCAATATCACACAAATGCACCAAGATTTATAATTGGTATTGGTATTCGTGCAGTGCCCATAGGTCATACAAATGCACCGGTGCATATAGACACATAAACACACTGGTGCGCAGTATCAAACAAACACACCGAGATTTATAATTGGTATCAGTATTCGTGTGGTGCCCATGGGTCGTACAAATGCACCGGTGCGTATAGACACATAAACGCACCGGTGCGCAGTATCACACAAACGCACTGAGATTTATAATTGGTATCGGTATTTTTGCGGTGCCCAGAGGTCATAGAAACACACCGGTGCGCTTCAGAATACAAACGCACTGGTTTACAGTAACTGACACTTTAGAAACATCGAACTGTGACAGTGCAATTATTCATCAAAATTCGACACATCTTATAACAGTATTCATATTAATTAAATTTTTATTAATGCATTTAAATGTGATGTTTGGATTAATTTGTTATATCATATCAAAATTATTGTGATTTTTTAAAATTCATTATTCATCAAAAGTCGACACATGTATATCTTATAACAACATTCATATGAATTAAATTTTTACTAGTGCATTTGAATGTGATGTTTGGATTAATTTGTTATATCATATCATCAAATTTCACATCTCTTCATTGTAATATTTAATCATCCATAAATTTAATCAGTGGTGTTATATTTCACAGCGACAATGGAGAACACAATAGAATAAATTAAAACACACACACACACACACATATATATATATATAAGACAGTATTTTTCATACAAAATGGGACAATTATTGGTATCCCTTTGTCTTTTAAGTGGGACACTATGTCCATTACATTAAACAAAATGTCCGATTTCACAGGATAATATTTCAAAAAATACAATGCCTTGCTTTGATATCCAATAATAGTGATCATCATTCTTCACTTGAATTGCTATCACTGCTAGAGCTACTTCCATGACTTGGGGTTATTTTCAAGAATGTTTTGTTCATGGCATTGATTGTTTTCTTCTTCTTCACCTTCCATCAACAAACATAAAAATAAATTTTAATGAGTGTATATACATTCATGAGAATAATGAAAATTGCAATATTAAATAATATACATCAATGTAAATTGAAAATAAATGTTGTACCATTGCAACAATTGACTCATAAAATATACACATTCTTTCAAAACCATGTAACATGCCATCTTTCAAGATTTCATCTGTTGGCGCAGTTCCATACTTTGTTTCCTGCAAGTTTTATACCCCATAAAAAATCATATATTTAATATAAAAGATTTTTTTGTTCTATTAATACATTTGGCTAAGTAAAAACAAGATCATATGCTACAATTTCCACAATTAAGTTCATTTGTTAATATACCTACAACCATATTTAACCCATCAATCAATTTCGCCGATGGTTCTTCTTTGTATGTTAGCACCTGTTTGAAGATATTCAATGATGATTTTTGTAAAACAACTTAAAAAATATAAAAATGAAATCTAGTTAAGTTGTTATAAGGAAGTAACAATTACTCACAAACTTAGATATCAACCATTTTCTTCCTTGTCGTTCTGTTTTATGTGCTGAATGGGTTCCATTTTCTTTTCTTTTCTATAAGAAAATACTTGAAAATTAATATTTAATGCTAAATTGTTTATTGATTGTACCTAATGATCGAAAAATTCAATGATTACATATTACATTGAAGCATGTTGTTGTTGAGATGACTCCTCCTACAATGCAATTTTTTCCATTCCTTTGACCATCTCCTTGCACACCTTTTTGGACATTCCTATTGGCATATTTATGAGATCAGCTCGTTCATATTTTGAGATTTTCACAATCTTCCTGAAAATATAACATGACAATAAACTATTTAATTTTTATATTGATATACGAAAAGTAAATATAACAAAAGTGATATTTATAAATAATTCTAGACAAACATTTAAAGGTATATTACTTTTTCATTCCTTTTTTTTGTTGTTGTACGTTTTTTCTATTAAAATTCTGACATGTCTCATTGACCAATTCTCTAGAAAATTTTCCTGTAGTTTAGATAAAATTCGGTTCTTGGAATCATTGGATTGGTTTTTGTATTGTAAGTGGAAATAACGTCTATACATTCGTTCCGCTAGATCCCTCAAAATTTTGTAAAATATTTTCTCCCTTTCGTTAACCTCCAGCACCACTCCAGATGAGCTAAGGAGCAATTCATTTTCATTTGCATATACTATTTTTTTTCTTTTCTTAGAACAACATTCCTTTTCTGGGTTGTTGGTCCCTGTAGAACATTAGACAGATGTTAATTAATAGGCTGTTCGACACATGTTATCTAATAATTTTAATTATATTATTAATGAAAATTAAAAAAAGAAATTCATATTGGATTGATAGTATTTTTTCATTCACTTGATTCATCCTTTTGAAATTTTTCCATCAAGCTTTTACACTCTTCTAGTCCTAGATCAGAAATAATCTTATTGAGCTTCGTCATTTTGTGGCTCTGCATGATACACAGTAAAAAATGCATATTAGTTAAGCTTACATGTAGTTCAAAAATAATATTTTTGTAAAGAATTTACAAAGAACTTACATTTTTTGCTGTTATCAGTATTTTTGTTACTTGATCTCTTGTCAGCCATTTATTTATCAATCTCAAACCTGTACCATATTATTCATTAATATATTTATAAATAAATTGTCAACTTTTCTGGTAAAAAAAAAAATCTCAAGAAACTAGTGTGCCATTCATGGTGTACGCATCAACGCCGGTGCGTGGGGGTCTTATAAGTGCACCGCACAAACAGTATAATAGACCATACGATGCTCTATGTCAACAAGGAGCACCGGTGCGTTACATTTCAACCACCTCACTGATTAACACAGATAAAATAATAAAAATCGTCCAGTGTTAGTTTTTGTAGCATAAACCGGTGCCATATTTTACATATGCCGCACTGATAAAATAATAATAATAATAATAATAAGTATTCATCACAAGACTTTCACGGTGCGCTTGTACAATACAAAGCAACGGTGTGCTAGGTTACGTCGAGCGCACAAATTGAAAAATAAATCTGTTTTTTTTTAATTCACGCAAGGGCCGACATGGATTGGGATCCGACTATGCAAATCGTCTCGTTGGTTGGATGTCTTAGGTCTATATTTAGCAATACAAACCCTATAAATCTAAATTGAAAAGCCCTAATTCTAAAATCATAGAAAGAGGGAGAAGAAATGACAGAAACAAAAAGAATGTAGGGTTTGTTTCTAAAAAGGATTTTTTTTGGTGCGAAACAGAACGTTCGCAGTGTGCCATAATGAAATAGCGCACCGCCGGCATATTTTACATATGGTGCACTGAGAAAAAAATATTTTGTTTTTTTAAATTTTTTTATCATAGTGCTTTCGCGGTGCGTTGGGATAATAGAGTGCACCGGTGCGCTAGGTTAAGCAGGGCGCACCGATGAAAAAAAATTCTTTTTTTTTTTAAATTTACGCAAGGGCCGACATGGATTGAGATCTGACTATGAAATTCATCCCATGGGTTGGATGTCTTACACCTATATTTAAAAATACAAACCCTATAAATATAAATTTAAAAGCCCTAATCTGAAATCATAGAAAGAGGGAGAAGAAAGGGCAGAATAAAAAAGAATCTAGGGTTTGTTTCTAAAAATGGTTTTTTTTTTTCTTCTGAAGACTGCAGAAAAAGTAAAAAAAACTGCAGAAAAAGTAAAAAAACAATAAACTTTGATTTTTTTCTTTTACTACATAAAAAAAAACTGCAGAAAAAGTTAAAAAATAAATAAACTTTGATTTTTTTCTTTTACTGCATAAAAAAAATGTAGAAAAAGTAAAAAAAAAAAAACTTTATTCACGAGATCGTTTGAAATTCTATGCTACAGGGTTTGAATCACCAGAAGTTTGGAATTATTATTGTCTAAATTCTTCTGTTCAAACATATTTCCCTGCTCCACAGTGCTCTCGTGTTTTTTTTGCTCTAGGTATATCTCCTGCAAATCTCTGCTTGAAAATTTTTGCAAAAATAGTGAAATAATGAAAAGTGTTTATTATTTAAAGAAATGTTTTATGAAATTATATTTTCGAAAATATTTTGCTGCCCATGTTTCAATTTACTGTTTTTTTCACTTAAAGAAAATAGAGTTGAGATTTTTTTATTTGTGATTATTCGTCACCGGTGTGTCCCTTAATCGAACCGCACCGGTGTGTTTGTGTATAAAATGGCACTGGAGCGCATTACCAAAAATGCGCCAGTGTGGTGATCTGTACATTAGACACTGAAATTATTTTTTAGGTGTGTGCACCAAAATTTATTGTTGTTTTTCTCAAATGTAAGGATAAAATATCATAATTATATCGAATGAAAAATTCTTCAAAATCCAGCTTGTTCCATAATATTTATCAAATTCCATCGCAGAGTTCTCCCTATCCATCTCGAGACGTAATATTTACTTCAATTTTTATTTATATTTTCACTATCTAATTGAATTTATGTTTTTTATCCATGCATTCAATTATGCACAACTTAATTAAATTTATAATATATACAAATTTGCAGGTTCATGCAGATTCAACATTGATTTTAGATGCACAAAATATTCAAACTGCTCCAAAACGTCATAAGTTCTTATCAGGAGTTGCATACTGCAAGGCGCATTTGGTAGATGAAAATGTACAGTCGCTTCACCCTGCCAATTGTAACAATATTGCGTCTTCTAACCATAATCCCGGAACAATGATGGTAATAATTATAATTTTTTGGTATATTGATTAATATGTAATTATTTTAACGTCAAACCAATTTATAATCATGCAATATTGTCAACGTGGTTGCTAATTGATATCATATATTTTGTACTAATCATGTTCAAATATTTTGTTTTTAATTATTAGGATTCTAGTGATGATGAACGACCTACCTACCATCTTCTGTTGCACCCCATGACAATGTCAAATCGAGAGAAGACTGAATTAAGAGAAAAAATCACAGAAGAACGATACCAAGAATGGTTGAATCAACACCGATTCAATTCTGGCTACGTCCAGATTAACCAATTAGGAATTACTACAGCAATAGTAGTTCTTCACAAGCTGGAAATGGAGGCAATCAAATAGAGGTTGGTATGGATGATTACTTAAGGGATACGACTTCCATGGAGACAATGTTGTTAGATGCATTCCAAAACGATGATCACTAGGGGATGATGCTCATATCGCTGACACCTTTTTCGAAAGCCTTAAATTTTCTTCAACCACCCCTCGATTTGGACCTGGCGGTCAATCAAATTCTACCCAGTTGGGGACAATGATGTTACTATTCAACTTGAAAGAAAAGTTTGGCTTGTCGAATGCATGTTTCTCGGAACTTTTGTAGTAAGTTACCATAAAGTACTCCCTTATATAAATTTGAAACATAATCATTACACTGCAATGAACATTACAAATGGTAAATTTTATGAATGTTAATAATTATATCGACATTAATGTACATTTATTAATATATTTTTCCATGATCACCAACTACAAGTTATTCAAATATAAGGTTATTTCGAGTGATAATGTCTTGCCCAATAGCTGCAAAGAGGCAAAGAAATTGTTGAGAATGTTGGGTGTTGAGTAAATATCATATCATGCATGTCTAAATGATTGTATTCTAAATAGAGGAGAATATGTAGACAAAGAGATGGGTCCAAAATGTGGGCATGACAGGTATGATAAATCAAAAAATAAGGGTAAATCACGTACTGGTCCTCCTTTTAAGATATTGAGGCACATGCCTATAATCCCAAGGATTCAAAGGCTCTTTCGTTGCAAAGAATTAGCTATGTTGTAGGGATGGCATGCCTCACACAGAAGTGAGTTGGGAGTTATGCGAATCCCAATTAATTCAATAGCCATGAAGCATATAGAGGATACATGGCCCGAAAAATTCAAGGATGATGTACGAAGTCTACGACTCAGCATAGCCATGGATGGCGTCAACCCATATTCCCTCCAGAACACCAAATATTTTTTTTGGCCTGTAGTAGTGATCAATAACAATATCCCCCCATGGTTGTCCGTGAATAATGAACATCTTATGTTGGCTCTCATAGTCCCTGGTAGAAGACAAGTGAAGAATATTGATGTCTACTTACAACCACTAGTAGATGAATTGAAAGAATTATGGGATGGGATAAATATATACGATGTATCAAGACAAATCGCAGCAGAGAGGAGTTTTACATTGTATGGCATATTTTCTTACACGAAACATGATTATCCAAGCTTAGGAGTTTGCTCTGGTAAATTACACGTTTAATTTATTGATTTGTTTATATACGTAACAATATTATTTCACATATTATTTATTTAATTCGTTGTAATATTTGTTTTTATCTTCATGATATTCTTTAACGTTCCATGCATATTAATTAATGTATACAATAATCTTGCAGGTCTTATAACAAAAGGTTATTTTGGATGTAAATGTTGTGGACCTTCTCTGAAAGATAGATGGTCCAAGGACCTACAAAATCCAGTGTATGATTTCTCTAGGGTATTCCTACCAGCAGAACACCCTTACAGAAGATAAGCATCTGCTTTCAATGGTAAATGAGAGAGAACCCAAAGGCCTCTAATAATGACACTAGTTGAATGGCTTAGATCATATGAGAGAGAGAAGGAGAAGGAGTTCATAGAAATTTTCGATTCAAATAGGGAGCCTACGTTCGATGATCCAAATTTCTTCGACACCTATGTTGAGAAATTTCCCATTGGGAGGAAAAGGAAATCTATCTTTTATAATCTCCCATATTGGGAGCATCTTAAGATTACCCACTTATTGGATCCCATGCAAATATTTAAAAATGTTTCATCTTCTTTATGGAGGCACATATCATCGAAACAAAGTGAAACATTTGTTATTAGGAAAGATATTATTACTTCGAAAACTAAAAAGAAACATTGGCCAAGACGATTAGAAAGTACGGGATCAGAGGCAAGCGTTGGTCCCTCTAATTCATGGTTTTTCAAAGAAGGTGATGTCCCATGGATTTTTAAAAAAGACGATATTTGTTAGGTTCCTATATTACTAGTATAGTCCCTTATTGTTGTTATTCTAACCCCTTTATTGTTATTATGTACCCCTGTAACCCCCATATTGTTATAATTGTGCCCTTAAATTATTATTGTTAGGTCGGCTAGGATTACATTGGGCCCCACTAGGATTACATTGTGGCCCCATGGACTCCTATATATAGAAAGGAGGTTTTGTAATTTGTATCATCCAAGAATTTTTCATTCATGTAATATGTTGGAGGTTGCCCCCTCAAAGTGGCTTATTTTTAAGGCGTTGATATCTCTTTTCTTCTATTTTTGGAGCTAGTTTCCCAACATTTGGTATCAGAGCTTTGGATTCTAGGGTTTTTCTACTCCAAACAGGTCCTCGTGGCATTTTAGCTATAACTTTTTTTCTACGAAGGTTCAAAAGCTGAAATTTTTAGAATACGAAGCCGAAATCCTGAGGAAAATCTTCGCAAAATTTCAGAGCTTAGTTCGCAATATTTTCAGAGATATGATCTATGGAAGTTAGGTATTTTTGCAGGCTCTTGAATTTCACTTAAAATTGTCATCGCGGGATTTTCGCTATAATTTTTTTTCTATGAAGGTTCAAAAGTTGAAATTTTTAGAGCACGAAGCTGAAATCCTGTTGAACATCATCGCAAAATTTTAGAGCTTGGTTCGCAATATTTTTGAGATATGATCTGTGGAAGTTAGGTCTTTTTCAGGCTCCCGAATTTCATCTCAAAGAGGTAATTGTGGGAAAAGCTTCATAAATCTCTCTCTGAGCATCAGATTGGAATTTTGTAAAAATAGACTAGAAGTACATAGACTGTATTTTCTATCTATAAATTTTAGAGCCAAAGGAGCAAACAGGGACACGTGGTAAGTCGTACAAGTTCACTCTATTGAACCAGCCCATAATTAGGTCATTGTGGGAGATTGGACATAACTTTGTCTTGAAGAATCCAAATCAAGTCAGACCTGTGGCATTTGAAAGAAGCTTCAAAGGACTAATACAGGGCCAAAGTTCAGATATTGAGGATCTACAAGTATATATATAAGTCAATTTAAATATTGAGCTCCTCAAAAGCAAGTAAAAGGTGTGTATTTTGTTTTCCGAATTGCATAAATCTTGTTTGAAGAATCAAGTTGAATTGATTCCAAGGGCATATTATAGAATAGATATCAGTGTTGGATTCTCAAATGGCCCCTAAAAAGAATTCAACACCCATTAAGCCTTTAGAAGGCTCTACTATGACTCATGAAGATGAAGAATGGCAACATGACATATCAAAATTACAAGAGCAAGTGCAACAAATTTCACTCTCGCAAAGAGCAACAAAAAATGACATGGAAGTTTTGAAAAAAGGTGTGGAAACTAAGATGGATGGTTTGAAGAAATGCTTGGAATCTAAGATGGATGGTTTGAAGAATGGCATGGAAGCTAAGATGGATGGCATGGAAGCTGGCATGGAATCTAAGATGGATGACATGGAAGCTAAGATGGAAAACATGAAGCATGATCTAAAAGCAGACATGGAAGGTTTGACAAAGTTGATACAAGAAATGTTTCCTAATGGTGAAAATTTAGAAGAGGAAACTCATGATTAGAACAAAATAAATGTTAATCATGATTTCATAAACTCTAATGTTGGAGGGAAGGATATCTTCATTGTTTTGTATCTGATAAAAAAACACAATGGGTCAAGTGGTTACCTCTCGCTGAATGGTGGTATAACACTTCCTTCCATACTGCAGCAAAAATGACCCCATTTATGGCACTTTATGGATATCATCCACCATCCATCACATTATCTTTAAGAGAAAATTCTAAGGTTCAAGCAGTGGAAGATCACATCGAGCATCAGCAAGAAGTTCTCCAACTCTTAAAGGATAACCTGAATTTGGCACAAAATCGAATGAAACAACAGGCAGATCAACATCGCAGCGAGAGAAGTTTTGATGTAGGAGATTGGGTATTTTTACGGATACAACCATACAAACAAATGTCCCTCAAGCAAGCTAAGAAGGATAATAAATTATCGCCAAAGTACTATGGTCCTTACAAGGTGTTGCAAAATATTGGTACTATGGCATACAAATTGGAGCTTCCTGCTTCTTCACGAGTGCATCCAGTTTTCCATGTTTCATGCTTGAAGAAGGTTATAGGTGAAAATATTCTAGTTCAAAAAATATTGCCAGAACTTGATAAGGAAGGAAAAATCATATTGGAACCTAAAGTGGTCACAGAAACAAGAACTCGATAGCTACAGAATCAATCAATTTCAGAGTATCTCATCAAGTGGAAGAACTTACCCACTGCTACTCAAGCATTGAGGACAACACTTTTTTGAAGGAGAGGGGCATGTTAGGTCCCTATATTACTAGTATAGTCCCTTATTATAGTTATTGTAACCCCATTATTGTTATTATTGTACCCCTGTAACCCCCATATTGTTATTATTGTGCCCTTAAATTATTATTGTTATGTCAACTAGGATTACATTGGGCCCCACTAGGATTACATTGTGGCCCCATGGACTAATATATATAGAAAGGAGGTTTTGTAATTTGTATCATCCAAGAATTGTTCATTCATGTAATGTATTGGAGGTTGCCACCTCGAAGTGGATTATTTCTAAGGCGTTGATATCTATTTTCTTCTATTTTTGGAGCTGGTTTCCCAACAATATTTCTTGGAAAAGGAAGTTATAATGGGTGTAAGGGTGCCAACTTCATACGAGTCTTCACTACAGCGCTGCTTCACCGTGGATGACCATTTTTCGGGGTTGAAACCGCATGACCATTTGAATATTCTAAGAGTACGTATAATGTCAAAAGCATGATTTTATTATTTTTTATATTAATAAATTTTATCCCATGCAGGGATCATAAAACATAACTAATTTTGTATATTATTGCATGTGTTTATAACTTTGCAGTGTCTGTCATCCTTTGTTGAGTAGGTGAGTGTGATTATGATTCTCAGATTCCCAGACATTACATGCACTCTAAATTATTTCTTGCATTTTGTGTAGATAGGTGTAGAAGAGTTCTAAGCAGCTGTGAAAGACCTTCAGGTGAGTCAGTTAGTTGAATTCGTTTTATATATGTTTGTGACTGCTTGACAGTTTATGAATTTCAGATTTCATCTATATCCACCTAGTAGATGAGGTTGAATTATTTGGGGTGGTTTCTTATCGTTGGATGTTCTTCTTAGAGAGGTACATGAAGAAATTGAAAGGTTTTGTTCAACAAAAGGAAAAACCCAAGGGGTCTATGGCAGAGGGGTACATATCGTATGAGTCTTTCTAGCCAGTGAGTACATCAAGCATATCGACAAAAGACCAAGTGCGGTGATTTGGGACGATGAAAGGGATGAAGACAAAAGAGAAGGGGAGTTGCTCCAAACAAGTGGAAAAAAGCACTTGATAAAGAGTAAGCGACTTATAATTTTTCAAATTTACAAAAAAGTAATTAATATTCATGTTGAACTTTGATATAATGTATATTTTGATCTCCAAGTACTATATAATGTTGGTTTGATTTCATCAGCGAATGCAGAAATTGAAGCAATCAATAAATTTGTTCTTTACAATTCTGAAGCAACACAACCATGGGTCGCATTGTACGAACAAAAGAGGATGAAATGGGATAGTGACAAGAAAGAATTTATATGTTTGAATAGTAGAAGTGTGCCTTATCTCGATCATTTAAAAGAAAATATGCCAAAAATATGCCCCAAAAGTTGGGTTGCTAACCAAGTCAAAGAGAAATACGATGTAATCGGTCATTACCCGCATGTTGAAGAGGATGCGCTAAACATAGGGATTAGGTGCAGCAACTTGGTAATAATATTTTTAATTTATATGTAAATTTGAAACTTATAAGACATCTATATTTCATATTTTAATTGTTGGGTTATTATAAGACACATGACACTATGATTTTTTAACTTTTTATAATAAGTGAATTTGTTCCCATCTATGTGGGCATATGGACACCATTTTCACACACAAAATTTTGATGCTGGAAAAATCACACAAGATTGTGGAGTGGAAGTCAAGTTCAATCAATCTAGTCGATCTAGCCACTGTGATCAAAACCTAGTACGAGGGACGTTAGGTTACGTCGGAAAGATACAACAGATCATTGAAGTGGATTTCTCCTATTTTCAATGTGTTATTTTTAGGTGAAAGTGGTGGAACACCTTTGATCGGAATAATGTAAAGGAAGATCGTGATAGTAGGTTGATATGTATCAACTCTAGAAATATGTGGGATGAAGCTAAGGAGCCCTATGTTTTCCCCAAACATTGCAACCAGGTGTTTTTTTACCCAGATGTGTTGGATAGGGATTTGTGGTTCGTATTGGCACATGACCCTAGATCAAAACATATTTTTGAGAACAATAGTGTTATCATGTCGTGCGAGCTGGAAGATAATGAGGGTGATCATGAGAACTGAGAGTGATATGGTACATGTGTTATTTCATCAATATTTATGCTTTTTAAGATGGATTTTTCGAAACATTATAATATGTATTTTGAATTAATTGGTAATTTTCATTGTGTTAATGTTAAAATAAATATTTCACTTGATAATTTGCAATTATGTTGATCTAAAAAACAATGGCATACTGTATAAATTAGTTCTTTTTTTATATATATAAGATCATAATAAAATAATGATAATTTTAAAGTACGTGAATTTATTTGTATTATTTTCTAAACTTTATTATGTTACAATAATTCATATTATTCTAGATTTATTATCTTACAATTATTTAGAATTTACAAATTCACAAATTTAAAACTTTTAATAAAATCATTTCACATTAATACAATTAAAATTTTACAAATATTTTACATACAATTACAATTACAATTACAATTTTACAATTTCACATACAATTACAATTACAATTTTAGAATTTTACATACAATTACAATTTTACAATTACAATCAATTCACAGTAATACAATTAAAATTTTACAAATATTTTACATACAATTAGAATTAGAATTAGAATTACAATTTTACAATTTCACGTACAATTACAATTACAATTTTAAAATTTTAAATATATACAATTACAATTTTACAAATTAAAAAATTACAATTACAATTACAATTTTACAAATTTACATATAAACCATTACAATTACAATTTTAGAATTTTACATACAATTAGAATTACAAATATTACAATTTTACAATATCATGATCATTTAGTATTAAATTAATTAATAAACATCACGTTCATGATAACCATCGTACAAACATCATATTTGACTAAAAAACACATTCAAAATTGCTAACATCATCGTGATCATGATCATCTAACAAAACACAATTAACATTATATATTAACATCATCACAACACAAACATCAAATATACATCTCATGTCAAATAAATCATGCTATCACATACACATCTATCTGCAAGCTGCACATTAAATGAACATATCTAACATGACCTAACAATATACACATCATGATGATCACCAACATGTAAATTAAGTACAACTGCAACATGAACATAAAATGCATGGACTATATATATATATATATATATATATATATATATATATATATATATATATATGTAAAAATATACAAACACATAATATAAAATTTCATGATTCGATTTGGTGGTAGTGCACTCCAAATATAGCGATTGCTAGTGGAGTGCCTGGGTCAATGGTGCAACCTCGACAGTCGATGGTCTAGACTGCTCATGATCATGAGTACTGATAAATCCTGCAGGCTGCTGACTGGACGTGGCCGATGGTCCAGCCTCATCTCCATGATGACTGCAGCTAGATGCTAGTGGAGGTTTCTCATCTGGCGTGGCGCGAGGTGAACGATCATGAGATGATGAGTCATTTCTCACGGACTGTTGATCACGTGTTGTGTATAGACCACGCCTATAACGTGAAACAATCCTCCTCAACTGCGTAACTAAGGTCGTAGCTCCTACGACATGCCGCATCAGGTTGTACATGTCATGCAGCATGCCTCTCCACATCTGTAATAGCCTATCATCGACCTGTATGTCTCTGTAATGAGCGGGCCTGATGCCCGCCTCAACAATCAATGCAGTGAGTTGGTCGCCCAACTCCATCCTGTATCAAGCATCAAGTCGACCATGCCTAGCAAAAGGTGGTATCGGCGCACCAGCTAGAGCAGGCCTCTCTGCACCAACCTCTTGATGATCCTTAGCATCTAGCATGCCCTGATCGTCATCAGGATCCACACCTGCATCGTGTCATGGTGTCAGCATGTACTCGCCATAAAAAGAGCCAATGTCTGCAAAATATATACAAGTACACAACAATAATTAGACAATTTCATTACACAATTTAATAAAAACAAGTTAAATAACATGCTAGAATAAATTTAAATAAAATAGTAATATTACCTCTATCATCTGGCGGCTCATCAGCTGTGAAGAGGATGTTGGCACACCCTCGCCAATCCAAAATCGCATCAGGACAGGGGACCATAATGAAGGGATGCTCGTCAACGCTGGCTAGCAACTCTAGTGCATCATGCAATATCCTCACTAGAAACAGAGTCTTTCCCCTCTTGGGCATCATCTGCCCCCACATGTGCATACATGCCTCGACCTTCAGCCTACGAGGTTGACGAATAAAAGTAGGCCTCGTCTCCGGAAACCTCTCAAAAAATAAACAAAAAATCTCTCAAGCAAAAGGGAAGTTGACCCTCCCTTGTGCATGAGCACGACATCTATCTAAGGCTGTACAGAACTGCCGCAAAAAAAATGGTAGGCCACCTAACAAGTCGTGGCTCTTGTACTAAAAAATCAACATAATATAGAAGCAAGCAAATAATTTGTTGCCCATCACTGGTGTTGTGTGAAATGGTTGAAATGAGAAGTGAGAGGCACTGAGCCTCCTCACTACCAAATGCACCAATACGTAACTGACCTCTAGGAACCTGAAAATCCGCAGGAGATAGTACATTTGCTCCAATGTATCTCTGGGAGTAAACTAACTGACTCCCTACCACACAACCAGTTGGAACCTCTGGGAACGAGGGAAAATCCACCCCTCTCCTCGATAGCCCTCTAATGAAATATATATCCTCCTCAATGGGCGTGTACCACTGGTCGATACCAACCTGGAAAGCATGTTGGTGGGCATTCCACCTTCGGACAAGATGTCTCAAAAACAAACCATGGGCCTTTAAAGAAGTAGCCTCCTCATACAACTTGAGGATGCCTACCTGCCTTAAGAGCCCCTGCGTAGCTGCTGTAATAGTGTGAGGGTATGCATCTCTCTCCCTCTCTCAGACCTTCCACAGGCGAACCATGTTATACTGCTCCGCCTATTGTTGCTGTTGTTCCCCCTCTTCTCTCCTTTCACGTCTCTGAATGATTGAAATATTAAATGTAATTTTTTTATTAAATGAGACATTTATTTAGAAATATACATATATAATTTTTTTTGAAAAAAAAATAAAAAAACAATCACGCACCGGTCCCGGTGTGTCTTTTATGGAGCGCACCGGCGTCGGTGCACCAGATAATATTCAGTGCAAACCGGTGCGAGTCGAACGGCTCAAGCGTACCGCGCAACAAAAAAAAAATCCTTTTTAATGGTTAATTTTAAGTTTATTTGAAATTATAATCCGCTAAAAGGCTTAATTATGGAAAATAAGAAAAATACTTGTACATTTAGCCGTCGAGGAGGCATATTTCCTGTAGAATTTGCAAAAGAAAATTTTTCCACCATTTTTCAAAAGTCAAGCTGAAATTGGCGGGCAATGCACAAAAGCAAGCATGCAATGAGTGCAATGGGAGCGTCGATGTCAGGGCGGCTCAGACAAGGATAAATTGCATCAGTGCTTGAGAGCTTTGGAGCACTGAAAAAAGTGAAAAATGTGGTTTTTTGGCCATAATGGTTTTTTTTATTTAACCTTGTTCTCGTGCGCGGGGTTTTTATGGGTGCACCAGTGCGTTTGCTTCATTCCGCATCGAGCGGTTTCTGTTTTCGCGTGCTTTTTATGAAGAACTGGTGCGAAAGTGTTGTAAAGCATCGGTGCACTACAGTAATACGATGCACCAGGCGGGTGTGTATGAACTGCACAGTGACCGGTGTGCAAATATTTTGTGCGCACCTGTGCTTTCTCTTGTTGAACGTACCAGTGTGTTTTACGGTGATAAGCACACCGGATGAAATACATCCGCAAAAACCTCCACCCGCCAACCTCCTCTAGTAACCTCCGCTAGAAACAGATGTCTGGGGTATTTTTATAAGGGGTTCCTCAAAAACATCCACTAGATGGTCTTTTCCTTGTAGTGAATATAGGATAGTGTGACACATGTCCAACAATCCATTCCAAATAGGATATCATACAATCCCATTAGTATGATATTTGATTAGCATTTGCATTTTTTCAATTTAGATCTTTGATACAACCCTTAACAATCTCATTCATCATTATCTTGATCCTAGTGGTTAGTTAAACCAACCATGATCCTTTAAGCTTACTTTTCCTTAAATGGAATATGTTTAGTAATTTAGGATAAATGTAACAATGGCTTGCTCTTAAATTAAATAAAATTGCAATGTGGGATTGATGTTTTTATGTTTTGTGTGTCAATGCTCTACGGCTACATATATCCTTGGAATATTTCTTCCTATGTATTCCATTGTAGTAG
This sequence comes from Pinus albicaulis, assembly GCA_034641835.2. Lineage (NCBI taxonomy): Eukaryota > Viridiplantae > Streptophyta > Pinopsida > Pinales > Pinaceae > Pinus > Pinus albicaulis. Next base: position 1,284,063,799 of record CM076575.1, on the reverse strand, counting down.
CCTCCTAAAGGTTGTGCAGAGTGTTCATTATGTCTTCTACACGAGGGAAATATTTGTACATGTTCCCACCTTTACATCCCATTATTATTTTTTATTTGTGTACGTAAACTTGAAGGTTTAAGATAAAATTTGCAAGTGAAATTGTTAGGGTTTTTATGCAATTATGTAAGTTGCATTAACACATAAAAGATTATTTTTAACTCATTTTTGCAGAAAATAACAGAAACAACAATACTATTATCACCCAAAATTTTCCAAAACATCATTGTGTCAACACTGTTTTTGTGATCATGGTCTCAAAATGGGTTTGAAAGTCATTTTAGAATTTGGTTAAGGGTAGGTTAGAGTTTTTATAAGTTTTAATATCATCATTGAATTCAAATAAAGTTTTTTAAAGGTCCATTCCATGATAAAATACTCACATTTTCCATTTAGGAGTCATTCCATAAGGCTTTGGGTTAAATTTATGCAATTAGCCAAGAATCCTCCATTTTGTAGTGCCGCTAGTTCAAAAACTGGGTTTGCGCTACGAAAGCGCTAATACTTTAGTACCACAAAATGGGAAAAATACACTATGGGTGCTACGAAAGCGCGGTTTCTTAACCGTCTTGTCAATTGAGCTGAAATTTGTCAGAATTCAATAGGAAATGATAGGATAGTGGTATGGTGAGTCAGTTAGTGATCAGATTCAATGTACTTACCTGTCTCATAGTCATCATCATCATGATGAGGCATGAATGAGGCATCATCATTCAGTTATGAGATGACATTTCAATTTCAAAATCTTGCCTAATTTAGTCATTCTCGTTTTCATTTGCCTCCATACGAGTGTCTGAGCTCTGAAGCAGTCAAGCTAAGCCTGTTTTTTTTCTATACAAAGGTTATCTTCATCCTAATCAAGCGAGGTTGTTCCATATACTCAAACGAGGTTGTTCATATCCTAATCAAGGGAGGTTGTTTTATAGATTCAAGAGAAGCTGACAGGTTTTTCTAAGAAGCATGGCAAAGTAAAAGAAAGTCCACAGAGGGGGACATTGCTTAAGATATGAGCCTGAAAATATGAAGGCTATAATTGAAGATCAAACAGTGATGGAGGCTTTTAGCAAAGCAGGTTGTCTCTGATTTTGTGAAAATATGTAGGGTTTCCCCACACAGGTGTCTAAAGAATTTTCCTTAAACTTCAATGGAACAACTACCAAAGTTGGGATGTTAAATGTGCCAATTACACTTGAGATTATTGCTTCTGTGACAGAAATACCAAGAGGGCAAGAGACTTGGTTTAAATGTTTTAAATTTGATATGGAACCATGCAAGGAATTCATGAAACCTGAGTATGTAGATATGGACCTCAATAATGCAATACCTAGAAGCTGCATCAATGACACCTATGCAAAGATGTTGTTCAACATTCAAAAATACTTTACATGTGAAGGCAGATGCCATAAAGTTTATACTTATCATTTCAAGCTACTTCTTCATTTCACAGGTATGATATCACTATATTTTCCCTTTTATTTGCATAGGAGCCTTGTCAAAATGGCTGATAAAGTATAAGCCAAATCTGATGGTTGTGAAACATCTTTGTTTCACCATGGTTTGATGAAGTTATTGGTTTTGAATGAGCTTCAGAAAATAAGCAGGGATTGGTCTTCCTTTTTTTTATGAATGGTTTTGAACTGGAAACCCTAACCCCAGCTAGAAACCCTAAAACTAAAAGAACTCCTTCACCACCAGTAGAAGATTTTAGTTAGCCTGTGGTTGCAAAATCAAAGAGGTTTGTAAAATTGAAACCAAGGAAACAAGTTGAGAAAAGGATAGAGCAGACACAAGTGCTTGTTACACCAACTCCATTACCTACAAAACAAAGGACAAAGAGTGTCAAAGAGGCAAAACAGAAACAAGTTGCCAGCAAGCAGGAAATCAAAGAGTGATAAGAAGCGAAGCAGTGGCATTAAAGGGAAAGACAGTTGTTTCAGTTTCAGAGAACATCCCAATGATAAAGGGAAATTTATATGACATCCTTCATGCAATTGATATAGAGGAGTCACCCGTTGTGAAAGCTAATTTCATTGGAGTAGATGAACACAAATAGAAAAAGGTTAAGTCAACAAAGAAACTTGAATTTGAGGGTGAAAATGCAGCCTTTATCTTTCAAGCAAGGAAAAATTTAACTAGGCATGCCTAGAAGCTCAAGGAAGGCAGCAAGGAGGTCCAAGAAACTATTGAAATAGCTCAAGTCCCTGAAGAGATTTTTGATCTCTCATCACCAACAGTAGAACATGCAGCCAGCAGAACAATGAAGGAAAAAGAAGAAATGACAGAGTGTCAACATCTTGAGGAGAAATTGAGGTTAGAAAATCAAGAGATTGCTATGATGAGAAAGAGGGAAAAAAAACATAGTATTGAGAAAACAGAGTTCAAAAGAATGAAGGCAGTATGGGAAGGTCAGACTGGTTCTAGGTCTGAAATTCCAAGCAGTGCAGAACAGTTTTTCACATGGACAGTTCCAGCCATCAAGGAAGCTAAATTTGTCAGAGTAATCAATACTCACTTGAGAGACAGTAATAGAAGACTTAGAGATCAAGTTGAAGACTTGGAGCAGCAGCTGAAACTGACTCAGGATGAGCTAAAAACAAAGGTGCAGAATGATAATCATTAAAAAAGTCAAAAGCTAAATCAAGTGAAAAAATTAAGAAGGAACCCCATGAGAAATGTGTTTTTCAGTTCATATGACTTTTTGTGTTGACGAAACCAGTGGCATTCTGAGTTTTGGCACATTTTTTATTTTCATTTTGAAAAAATATGGGCAAAACTGCTCACTCAGCAGTTTCGTAGCGCAAACAATGAAAAAAGAGTGAAAAGCGCTACGAAACTATTGTAGTAGCTTTTTTCACTCTTTCGCATAAATTTTTGAAGGGAAAATGTATGAATTATGACTTTAAATTGCTAGAGGAGTTGTTTTAAATGATAATGAAGATAATATTGGAGGAAAGAAACCAAAATTTTGAAGGTAAAAGGGTAAAAAGGTTGCGCTATGAAAAGCGTTACGAAACTGTGTTGTTTTCATAGCGCAGGTCTATTTCAGCTATTTTGAATAGTTTGATGGTGGTTTCAGACAGCTGGGACTTAAGAATGATTTTGGGTAGGTATTACTTCAGCTTCTAACAGTAAATAACCTCAAAGTGATGGTTTCATGATGGTCAGAGTATCTCAAGAATGCAAAGAATCCTATGCCTAGAAAGAGGGGACACTTTCCTAGTTTAATGGAGATCAATATTGAGGTCATAAAGAGTTGGAAATTATCATCTAGATTCGACTTTATGTCAATACACTTGGAAAATGATGTATTCTTGTTTATATAAGGTTGTTATGAGTAAAGTTAAGGAGTTTGAATCCTATTTGTAATAGGACTGTTTATTAGATTTGCAGCTGTCATTTTGTAATAAATACCATGTCATATGGTTAGGCAAGGTGTCAAAAAGTAGGAATTCGATGTATCTAGCTCAAGATAAGGTTATCCTATGTTGTAAATGATCTATAAAATATGAAGAAGTCGAATATGCTAAGGGTTGGACATTTTTAGCAAAGGACTGTGTTTATTGTAAGTGACTGGTTTTCAGCTTAATACAGAGTTTTCTACTTAGCCAACTTGAGATTCATAAATATTTCTAGTGTTTTCTTGTTCTAACTGCGTCTTTTTACTACCCTATTGCAGTGGTGTTTGCTTATGTTACTCGGAATTCATCATTGATGCTCTGACTTCCTTCATAGACAAACTGACTATGTGTTTTACAGTTTCACATGTATATTTCTTGATTAGAACTCTGATATTCCTTGAATTCCATGCTAAGTATATTGTTTGGTTTTACTGAAGCTATTTTGACTCCATAAGCCCAATGTGCACTTGCTAATGTGATTTACAACTAATATCTATCATTTATCTACTTATTACCCCACATAGAGTTAGCCATCTATATTTCTATCAAAAATCATTAACCCTTAAGAGAGCCCTCTCAGGTTGAGGAGGCTAAGCCTCAATCAAAAGATTGGTTTGAAACAGTTACATGAGATTGATTTGATTGGCAGCCTATTAGATCTGATTTTGTGATAACATTTTGGTGCGTCTGTCGGGAGCCTGAAGATTATACTTTCTCGAGATTTTAAAGTTTAAATTCTGAAGGTAGCAGGAGCTCAAAAATATTTTCGAGGCTACATCTACCTTGGTGACTTCATTGAAATTTTATATGATTAAAGGTGGCTTCGAGAAGGAGATACACGAGGAGTAATCCTGACCCAGATCCACCTACCATCATGGACAATCCAAACACCATTTCCAGAGGCAATAAAGGCATTTATGAAATATCATGTAGTCCATCACATTTGAAATCCTTTTCCTCTGAAATTTTAAGAAGTCCTGAAGATAAAAGAGTTGATGATAAAATTCAAGAGGTTTTGTTTAGATCAGAAAGTGAAAAAGAACTAATTGAAATTATCTTAGACTTGCATATGAGAGGTATTGATACCTCAACTCTAGTAACATAGGAAGAAAAAGAAGAGTTTTGGGAAGCTGTTACTTCTAAGTTGTTGTTGGAAAAAGAGTCTTTAGATAAATTAAAAGAGCTTGACCCTTTTGAAGTATTGTTGAAAAGTAAAGTTGGTCTGCCCCTTCCAATTTGGAGTTCAATTATCAGTGAACCACAAAGACCGAATAGTCCTCCTCATAGCAGTTTTTCATCCTCTATTTCTGTCATCCCTAAAGCTACTATAGTCCCTTTAACCATGGCTAGAAATGTATCTCCTCCGTCTGCTACACCTACTAGATATGCCCCTCTTGTTCTTTTAGTTGTCTTACATGATCACCCTAGCAAATATGCTGCTAGAATCAAAACTTGGCGAAGTGATTAATACATTACAAAAAAGGAACATGTGGATCAATTTAATGATTTTATAGACAGGGAGGAGGTTGATGATGAAGATGTTAAGTTGAGGTTGTTTGCTTAGAGTTTTACTGGTAAGTTTATAAAGTGGTATAAAGCCCTTACTCCTAGAAGTATTCATAATTGGAATGAGTTTGAAGATATTTTTCTAAGAAAATGGGGAAATAGAACTAATCCAGTGAAAGCCCTCACTGAGTATATTACTTTGAAGAGAGCTACTGATGAATCTGTTCAAAAATTTTCAAAAATGTTTAATAAGGTGTTAGAATCTATTCCTACTCATTTGAAACCACCACAAGCCTTAGCTCAAATGAGGTATGCTGAAGCTTTTGACTATGAGTTTTCCATACTGTTGAGAGAAAGATAACCCCTTCACTTGCTGAAATGAAAAGTGATGTAGGGAAGGTGGAGGTTAACTTGATAGCAGCTAAAAATTCAAAAATGGGTAAGACTAAGTTGAAAGAAGAAGAGAAGCCTTCCTCCTCTACCTCTCAGGATAAGCTGGATTCAATGATGAAAACAATGGAAAAGTTGATGGATAAATTAGCCCTTGGGAATACCTCTGCTCCTCCTGCACAACATGAACCTCAATTTAGAAACCCTCAATTTAGAAGACCTCAAAATCAGCAAAGGCTAAGGGAAAACAGAAATCAGCAGCCTGATCCTCCAGTGAGACCTCCTTTCTAGCAGAATTTAGTTGATGAAGAAGATGATCCTGAAATTCCTGAAGAGTCTATTCACTGTTTTGATGAGGAAATTTCTAGAATTTTCTTGAAAAAAGAAGAACACGATCAATCAAACCAACATAATCATGAAGAGGAAACATCAGACTATCTAAAGGGGTATCAAAATTCTGTTTTCAAGATACAAAAAAAATACAATCTTAGAAATATAAATGTGCCTATCATTGCAAACAAAACATAGCCTAAGAAAGATATACCTAAGGTTGTTGATGGCAAGAAGAATGCTCCTAAGGTTGCTGAAGGTAAGAAAGATACACCAGTTGTTCCTCCTATCAAAGAAGCTAAAAAATTTGTTTATGTTTTCAACCTTGAGAATGAAATTTCTAAGATTAAAATATCAGTCTCTTTTCATGAGATTCTCAAGGTAGATGAATATAGAAGCAAGATTGTTAAAATGTTAAATTCACAACCAAGAGCTATTGATATCTTGAATGTATTAGAAGATCATCCAACCATATATTTGGGTCCAAGACTAGAAGATGAACATAATGAGGAGGTTCCTCCTTTTTATGTGAGCCTTAGCATTCACGACATGACATTGCATAATTTTATGTTGGATTCAGGGGCCTCTCACAATCTTATGCCAAAACTATTCATGGAAAGAATGGGGTTAGAAATAACTAGGCCATATAAAGACTTGTTTTCTTTCGATTCGAAAAGAGTTCAATGCATTGGTTTAATCAAGGATGTTTTTTTTGGTCTAACACAAGTTCTTGCTAAGACTGTAGTCATGGACAATCGTGGTAGCAGAAATTCCACCGAAGTTTGGTATGTTGTTGTCAAGGTCATGGACAGAAAAAATTAAAAGTACATTGCAGATGGATCTTACTTATGCTACCATTCCTTTTTTTGGTGAGCAAAGAAGATTATATCGAGAAACAAAAATGGCCTACATGGTGAGTAGTAAATACAAACCCCAAAATTTTCCAATTTATGCTCTTGATATTGAACTTGGTTCTTCTATTCTTTTCAAACATTTGGCTAATGAAGCAGAAGAGGAGAGGAAAGCAAAAAATCAGAGTTCTGAAATTTAACAGTCTGAAAATTAGCAAGTCAATGATAAGGAGGTGGAAGGTTGGTGTTCGTTGCATTTTGATGGATCAGCAGGCAGAGAAGGAGTAGGAGCAGGGATTTGGATTAAAAATCCAAGTGATGAGAGTAAATGCTTTTCCTATAAACTGAACTTTCATTGCACAAACAACATGGTTGAGTATGAATCCTTGATTTTTGGTCTAGAAGTTTTGAAAAGAATGAATGCTCAAAACATTTCTATTTTTGGAGACTCAGAATTAGTCATTAAACAAGTTGAAGGTGTTTATCAGAAAAAAGATACAAGGATGAGAGCATATAGGAACTTGGTTTTGGACATGTTATAAAATTTTCAAGCCTATACATTCATGGTCAAAACTAGAGAACAAAACTCCATTGTTGATTCTCTTGCTGTCTCTGCAAGTCTTTTCATTATTCCTATGCATTCCATAGAAAAATATGAGGTTGAGATTCGTCATAGACCAACTATCCCTGATAATATTACTCATTGGCAAGTTTTTGAGGATGATCAACAAGTGAAGAACTTTATTGAGCTGAAAGAAGAGTTTGAAAATATACAAGTAGATCAGCGAAACATCCTGGCTGAATCTAAAGGGAATTCTAAAGTTTTGCAACTAAATAACAATTCCATACCAAAGGGACTCATACTTCTAGAAATTTTTTTTGATCAAAATGATGTTGTTAAATCCCCTAAGATACAAGTTGATGATGAGGAAGTTGAGAGCTGTAACCTTGGTACAACAGCTATGCCCAAAATGATTAAACTTTCAAAGTTTCTTACAGCTGATATGAATTTTAAGTATGTTGAAATGATGAAGAGATTCATAGATGTCTTTGCTTGGAACTATGTTGATTTGAAAGAATATGATCCCACCGTTATTCAACATACTATTCCCATAAAAGAAAATGAAAATCCTTTCAAGAAGAAGTTGAGGAGGATTAATCCACTTCTCATGCCATTGATTGAGAAGGAGGTCAAAAAAAAATTTGATGCCAAAATAATTGTTCCAATCAGATTTTCAAATTGGCTTGTGAACTTGGTTCCACTTAGGAAAAAGAGTGGAGAAATCAGAATATGCATTGACTTCAGAAATTTGAATAAAGCTTCCCTGAAGGACAATTATCCCCTCCCAAATATGGACCAAATTTTGCAAACTATTATTGGTTCTCAGAGAATGTCCATGCTTGATGGTTTTTCAGGTTATAATCAGATCCTTGTACATCCTGATGATCAGGAAAAAACAGCCTTTACTACGCCATGGGGCACTTTCATGTATGCCAAGATGCCATTTGGTCTCATGAATGCAGGAGCTACCTTTCAAAGGGAAATGAACATTCTTTTTCTGAAGAGAAGGACAATATGGTGGTTGTTTATCTTGAAGACATGACAATCTTCTCAAGGAGGGAAGAAGATCACTTGAAACACCTAGAAAGAATTCTGCTGAAATGTAGAAGGTTTGGCATCTCTCTAAATCCCACCAAAAGTGTTTTTGCTTTAACTTCGGGTAAATTAATTGGACATATCATTTCTAAATATGGGATTAATATTGATCCAAACAGGGTCAATGCAATTCAGAAAGTGGATTTGCTAAGAAGTAGGAAGGAGATTCAATCTTTCCTTGGAAAGGTAAATTTTGTAAGGCGATTTATTCCTAATTTTTCTAAGATTGTGAAGGAAATAACAAGGATGTTGAAGAAGAGAGTTGATATTAAGTGGACAGCAGAAGCAAGAAATTCATTTGAGGAAATCAAAAGGGCACTCTCACAAGCACCGGTATTGATCAGCCCAAATTTCTCAAAGGAATTTCTAGTTTTTACTTTTGCATCAGAAAATACTATCGCTGGAGTTCTGCTACAAAAGGGACAGCAAGGTATTTAGCAGTCGATTTCTTTCCTTAGTAGGACATTAGCCAGCTCTGAGCTGAAGTATAATATCTTAGAGAAATAGGCCTATGCCTTGGTGAAGGCTATCAAAGATTTCAGAATTTATATTCTGCATTCTCATGTTGTGGCGTTTGTTCCTAATACTGTTGTGAAAGACATCCTCACTCAAGCTTACCCTGATGGTAAGAGGGGGAAATGGATTGCTAAATTGCTAGACTATGATATAGAGATTAAGCCAACGAAATTGGTCAAAGGGAAAGGCTTAGCAAAGTTTATGGTGCATACAAACTTTGACTGTCTCGACATAAAATTGATTGCAGAAATATTAGAAATTTCAGATGATGAAGAAGAACTAGTTCCTATTGAAGAAAAATACATCACTTCAGATTGGTACAAGGAGGTTGTTTTTGTCCTACAGCACAATAAAGCACCTACTGATCTAACAAAGTCTAAAGCAAGGTTTGTAAAACTGAAATCCTTGAGATATTTTATTTTTGACAGAAATCTATTTTCGAAGGATATTGGCGGAATTTTTCTCAATTGTTTGCTGAAGAGGAGGCTGATAAAGTAATTGAGGAGTTCCACAAAGGAGATTGTGGAGGTCACCATTATTGGAAGGAGATAGTAAACAAGATTCTAAGAGCAGGGTATTATTGGCCTACAATGTTTAAGGATTTCTACAAGAGGGTTACTGCCTGCCATGAGTGCCAGATTTTTGAGGGTAAGAAGAAGCTTATACCATTACCTTTGATGCCTATCTATGTAGAAGCACCATTCCAGCAGTGGGGGCTAGATTTTATTGGGGAGATTCATCCATCATCATCAAGTCAGCATCGCTAGATTCTTACAGCGACTGATTACTTCACCAAATGGATTGAAGCAATCCCAACTAGGCAAGAAAATGATTCTGTGATTATTTCTTTCTTAGAAAATAATATCTTGTCTAGTTTTGGTTGCTCCATGAAGATTATAATTGATAATGCACAGGCATTTAAGTCTAAGAAGCTGATCAATTTTTGTCATCAATATCATATTACTCTTCGGCATTCTACTGCATACTATCCTCAAGGAAATGGTCTTGTTGAATCTTCTAACAAGAGCATTGTGAGGATCATTAAAAAGGTGTTGCAGGAAAATAAGAAGGCTTGGCATTTGAAGCTGAAGTATTCCTTATGGGTTGGTAGGATATGCACAAAGAGGTCAATTGGAACTTCACCATATGAATTGGTATATGGTGCTGAGGCTATTTTTTCTACATCACGAGGGGTACCTGTCATGAAGCTAATTCAAGGGCTAGAAGAGGAACCAAATGTAGTCTGGAGGAGAATTAATCAGCTGATAGCTCTGCAAGAGAAGAGGAATGAGGTTTATAACTACAATCAACAATCTCAAAACATAATCAAGAGGACATTTGATAAGAAGATCAAGGAAGAAAGTTTTCAAATTCAAGATGAAGTGTTGAAATGGTAGGCTAGAATTGAAGAGAAAGGCAAACATGGTAAGTTTGAGAACTTATGGAAAGGTCCTTTCAAGATAGCTGCTTTTCATGGAAACAATACTTACATACTGCAGGAGATGGATGGAAAATCATATGTTGGAGGACCTGTCAATGGCAGGTTTTTGAAGCATTATTCTTCCTAAAGCCTGATTTATTATTCATGTCATTGTACATATTCCATTTTCAAAGTTCTTTTTCTAGTAATAATGACAAGCTAAATCAGCAAGCTTGAGCCCAAGGTAAAGGCCATTAGAGCTTCAGGAGGAAGCTCGGAAATTCAAATTTTTTCTATTTTGGTCAAGAAAATGGATAGCAGCACTGGAACTACTAGTTCTTAGTGTACCACATGGGCACACTATCCCAAGTGGAGCCACTGTTATCACCCAAAAATTTTCAAAACATCATTGTGTCAACTCTGTTTTTGTGATCATGGTCTCAGAATGGGTTTGAAAGTCATTTTAGGATTTGGTTAAGGGTAGGTTAGAGTTTTTATAAGTTTTAAGGTCACCATTGAATTCAAATATTTTTTTTTAAAGGTCCATTCCATGATCAAATACTCACATTTTTCCATTTAGGAATCATTCCATAAGGCTTTGGGTTAAATTTCACCAATTAGCCAAGAATCCTCCGTTTCGTAGTGTCTCTAGTTCCAAAAATTGGTTTTGCACTACGAAAGCGCTAATATTTTCGTAGCGCAAAATGGGAAAAATATATTGTGGGCTCTATGAAAGCGCGGTTTCTTAACCGTCTTGTCAATTGAGATGAAATTTGTCAAAATTCGTTAGGAAATGATGGGATAGTGGTATGGTGAGTCAATTAGTGATCAGATTCAATGTACTTACCTGTCTCACATTCATCATCATCATGATAAGGTATGAATGAGGCATCATCATTCAGTTATGAGATGACATTTCAATTTCAAAATCTTGCCTAATTTAGTCATTCTCGTTTTCATTTGCCTCCATACAAGTGTCTGAGCTCTGAAGCAGTCAAGCAAAGCCTATGGTTGTTCTATACAAAGGCTATCTTCATCCTAATCAAGCGAGGTTGTTCCATATACTCAAGCGAGGTTGTTCATATCCTAATCAAGCGAGGTTGTTTTATAGATTCAAGAGAAGCTGACAGGTTTTTCTAAGAAGCATGGCAAAGGAAAAGAAAGTCCACATAGGGGGACATTGCTTAAGTTATGAGCCTGAAAATATGAAGGCTATAATTGAAGATCAAACAGTGATGGAGGCTTTTATCAAAGCAGGTTGTCTCTGATTTTGTGAAAAGCTACAGGGTTGCCACACACAGGTGTCTAAATAATTTTCCTTAAACTTTAGTGGAACAACTACCAAAGTTGGGATGTTAAATGTGCCAATTACACCTGAGATTATTTCTTCTGTGACAGAAATACCAAGGGGGCAAGAGACTTGGTTTAAAGTTTTAAAATTTGATATGGAACCATGCAAGGAATTCATGAAACCTGAGTATGCAGATATGGACCTCAATAATGCAATACCTAGAAGCTGCATCAAAGACACCTACGCAAAGATGTTGTTCAACATTCAAAGATACTTTACATGTGAAGGCAGATACCATAAATTTTATACTTATCATTTCAAGCTACTTCTGCATTTCACAAGTATGATATCACTAGATTTGGCCTTTTATTTGCATAGGAGCCTTGTCAAAATGGCTGATAAAGTACAAGCCAAATCTGAGGGTTGTGAAACATCTTTGTTTCACCATGGTTTGATAAAGTTATTGGTTTTGAATGAGCTTCAGAAAATAAGCAGGGATTGGTATTCCTTTTTTTTTATGAATGGTTTTGAACTGGAAACCCTAAAACTAAAATAACTCCTTCACCACCACTAGCAGAGTCTAGTCAGCCCATGGTTGCAAAATCAAAGAGGTTTGTAAAATTGAAACCAAGGAAACAAGTTGAGAAAAGGACAGATAAGAAAAAAGTTCTTGTTTCACCAACTCCATTACCTACAAAACAAAGGAAAAAGAGTGTCAAAGAGGAAAAACAAAAACAAGTTTCCCGCAAGCAGGAAATCAAAAGAGTGACAAGAAGCCAAGCAGTTACATTAAAGGGAAAGATAGTTGTTTCATTTTCAGAGGACAGCCCAGTGATAAAGGGAAATTTATATGACATCCTTCATGCAATTGATATAGAGGAGTCACCCATTATGCAAGCTAATTTCATTGGAGTAGATGAACACAAACAGAAAAAGGTTAAGTCAGCAAAGAAGCTTGAATTTGAGGGTGAAAATGCATTCTTTATCTTTCAAGCAAGGAAACCTTTAACTAGGCATGCTAAGAAGCTCAAGGAAGGTAGCAAGGAGGTCCAAGAAACTATTGAAATAGCTAAAGTCCCTGAAGAAGTGGTTGATCTCTCATCACCAATAGTAGAACATGTAGCCAGCAGAACAATGAAGGAAAAAGAAGAAATGACAGAGTGTCAACATCTTGAGGAGAAATTGAGGTTAGAAAATCAAGATATTTCTATGATGAGAAAGAGGGCCAGAAAGCACAGTATTGAGAAAACAGATTTCAAAAGAATGAAGGTAGTATGGGAAGGTCGGACTGGTTCTAGGTCTGAAATTCCAAGCAGTGCAGAATAGTTTTTCACATGGAAAGTTCCAGCCATCAAGGAAGCTAAATTTGTCAGAGTAATCAATACTCACTTGAGAGCCAGTAATATAAGACTTAGAGATCAAGTGGAAGACTTGGAGTAGCAGCTGAAACTGACTCAAGATGAGCTAAAAACAAAGGTGCATAATGATAATCATTAAAAAGGTCAAAAGCTAAATCAAGTGAAAAAATTAAGAAGGAACCTCATGAAAAATGTGTTTTTCAGTTCATATGAATTTTTATATTGATGAAACCAGTGGTATTATGAGTTTTGGCACATTTTTTATTTTCATTTTGAAAAAATATGGGCAAAATTGCTCACTCAGCAGTTTTGTAGCGCAAACAATGAAAAAAGAGTGAAAAGCGCTACGAAACTATTGTAGTAGCTTTTTTCACTCTTTCGCATAAATTTTTGAAGGGAAAATGTATGAATTATGACTTTAAATTGCTAGAGGAGTTGTTTTAAATGATAATGAAGATAATCTTGGAGGAAAGAAACCAAAATTTTGAAGGTAAAAGGGTAAAAAGGCTGCGCTATGAAAAGCGCTACGAAACTGTGTTGTTTTCATAGCGCAGGTCTATTTCAGCTATTTTGAATAGTTTGATGGTGGTTTCAGACAGATGGGACTTAAGAATGATTTTGGGTAGGTATTACTTCAGCTTCTAACAATAAATAACCTCAAAGTGATGGTTTCATGATGGTCAGAGTATCTCAAGAATGCAAAGAATCCTATGCCTAGAAAGAGGGGACACTTTCCTATTTTAATGGAGATCAATATTGAGGTCATAAAGAGTTAGAAATTATCATCTAGATTCGACTTTATGTCAATACACTTGGAAAATGATGTATTCTTGTTTATATAAGGTTTTTATGAGTAAAGTCAAGGAGTTTGAATCCTATTTGTAATAGGACTATTTATTAGATTTGCAGTTGTCATTTTGTAATAAATACCATGTCATATGGTTAGGCAAGGTGTCAAAAAGTAGGAATTCGATGTATCTAGCTCAGGATAAGGCTATCCTATGTTGTAAATGATATATAAAAGATGAAGAAGTTGAATATGCTAAGGGTTGGACATTTTTAGCAAAGGACTCTGTTTATTGTAAGTGACTGGTTTTCAGCCTAATATAGAGTTTTCTACTTAGCCAACTTGAGATTCATAAAGAGTTCTAGTGTGTTCTTGTTCTAATTTCATCTTTTTACTACCCTATTGCAGTGGTGTTTTCTTATGTTACTTAGAATTCATCATTGATGCTCTGACTTCCTTCATAGACAAACTAACTATGTGTTTTATAGTTTCACATGTATATTTCTTGATTAGAACTCTAATATGCCTTGACTTCCATGCTAAGTAGATTGTTTGGTTTTACTAAAGCTATTTTGAATCCATAAGCCCAATGTGCCCTTGCTAATGTGATTTACAACCAATATCTATCATTTATCTTCTTATTACCCCACATAGAGTTAGCCATCTATATTTCTATCAAAAATCATTAACCCTTGAGAGAGCCCTCTCAGGTTGAGGAGGCTGAGCCTCAATCAAAATATTGGTTTGAAACAGTTACATGATATTGATTTGATTGGTAGCCTATCATGTATGATTTTATGATAACAAGTACCATAACATAAAACACAATCCAACAAATGATAAAGGAGTTCACCCCTCTTTGGCTACATCTCCTCGTCCAACTTCCAATATTAGGCCTCTTTCATTATGCTCAAAAATATGTGTTTACCTAAACTTGATGCAAAAATATTGTCTCCAATGGCTCTAGAATAGTCAAAAACCCCTAGCTAGACTCTTTCTGCACTCAAAAATGCCAAAAAATGAATGAGTTATGCTCCAAAGTAATTTTCTTGCTAAATATCCTCCAAACCGCACCCACCTATCCATCCTATAAATTCCACAATTTTCAGTGTCGTGAGGTGACATTTTTCCCCACACCGGTGAGATTCACGTTGGTTCGGGTGTAAATTTTCACTTCATTAATTTGTGTGGTGACCCCATGAACTGAAATAAACAGGCCAAGTGGCTATTTTTGGGTCATTGATTGTGGGTCAATTGAAAACTATCGCGCCAAAATCTTGACCACACATGAACCAAGGTTGTTGCATTGGTTGGGTTAATACCCATCGGGGTTTTTGAACTGCATATAAATTGTGGTTTAGGTGTGGCAAAACTACAAATATAATTTTGGTTTTGGGTTTGAAATCCCCGCCAAAACCTTTAACCAAACCATTCGTTTACTGTATTTTTCATGTGGTAGAATGATGGTTTTGTCGAAGGTTTGAATATTCGTGCCATAAACCTAAACCATAACTTTTCTCTAAAACTTTGGTCATGGTATATGATATATGGCTTGGCAATGTAGTATATGGTTTGGTAATATAATATATGGTTTGGAAATATAATATATGGTTTGGAAATATAACATATGGTTTGGGGTCATGGTTAACCTCACGCCCCTAGCTGCCTAACTTGCGGTCTTGTGGGTCTAGGGGTTAACCTCGGCTCTGACCCCCAATACAATTTCAAATAAATTTTAAATATGACTTGCGCTCCATAGTTAATAAGAAATACTTGTGGTATGGTGGTGGAGCATCGTGTTGCCACCCCGTAGGTCTGCAATTTGATTCCCATGGAGGCCATGTCTGGCCATACAAAATTTTTACTGTGCAGTCCGGAGGTCATGTGGTTGCCAGCCATTGGCCCACATGGCCCTCCATCATTGGACCATATCAATGACCCCTCAACTAATCAAATACCAAGAAATTTTGACCAATCGGATTGAGACACGTGGAGAAGCATCATTGGTCTAGAAAACACACAGAAACTACCCAGTCATATGCCTAGTCAGGGTATCGATTGTTGATTGGGCATACCTGCAACCTAAATTGTATAAATTTTAGTTATTTGGGAATGTGATATCTAGATCATAAGATATCAATTTTTAGTGAAACGATTTGCGTTGGATTCAGGGCGAAGATATCTTCGCTTTGGCATCGGTTTCAAGCCTTTCGAGCACTTTGAGTATTTTACTGATCCACTAGATCCTTCCTCCCCACTGAAAGATTTTGTACCTCCAAAATCTCATTCTCAGTCAACAAAAATATGAGGGTACAGTTCCCTCACCCTTACAATATCAACCCATTTATCTTTTCTTGAATTTTTCACTTTGAGCTCCTCATTAAGGTACTTCACTTTCCCGTGATTTGAAGTCCTTGTCATTCTGTCTAATATGATATCTTGCTGCAATTTTCCAAGATATTCAGAAAACAAAACTACCCTTGAAGGAATTTGAACATTCCCTCCTTGGACTTTAATGAAAGGATACTTATTCAAGTTCAAGTTCACTTCACCTTGAACATTGTAGTCATAATGATGTTTAGCAAGTCTAGTCTTACACTTGGCTTGATTATTTACCAAATGTGATTGCCATTGCCATGCACCATCTTTATTCAAATCCAAAACATTATGAAACCCACAAGAAGATGTTTTAGAACCAATGTCATATTTCTAAAATATCTTTTGCTTCTACTTTTTGACCCCTGCATTCTCTAACACTGGCATCTTCTTCACACCAATGTTCAACAATGATGCATCCTGCTACAATTTCACTTCATATTGTTTTACTCTTTTAGGAGGAAACATGTTATACTCCTTAAACATATTATCACACGCATTATAAATATCAATGAAATCATATTTAAAAATTGATTCATATCCTTGAAAGGCTTTAGTTTCCTGAACATATTTGTGCTTGAACATTACAATGCAAAATTTTGACTAGCATTAGCAATACTCTTCATTTGTATAGCATTCACAAGAGATAAACTCAATTTCTTGCTATGTGCTCTAACAATGTACTCAAACCAATTTTTGAAAAAAATATATTTATGCTCTTGGCGATGAAAAATGGCTCTCCTATAATATAATTATGTGCTTCCCAAAACAATACCACATATATCAAGCGGAACTACATCAAGTTATACCTCATCAAGGAAGTTTGCAGTGATGGCAAATCTAAGTATGTGTTTCCTTGTCACTTGCAATTTTGCATTTTCATGTACCCAACCTAAAGGATAAGGTTTAGATGAGGAATGGTTTATAAATTCAATTTATTGACAATGTATTCTGAAATAAGGTTTTCTTGTGAACCACTATCAAACAATGTATCTATCTTGGTATGTTGTGAAATAACTCTAATGTGGAAAATATTTATTCTTGTTTTTCATATTGAGTTTAATTGAGACTATTTGAAGAACTAATACTTGAAATGTTAATACCTTTCAATCTCATGGCTATGATCTTTGTTTCATCCCCAAAATCAGAACCTAAATCTTGTTTTATAGTTGCAGCAGCCTTTTCTTTCTCCTTGTTTTTAAACTTTTTGGGTCTCATCTCAGGATGAAGTTTCCAGCAATGATCTTCATCATGGCCCTCTTTGGAATAATTTTTACATGTGGGTTTTTCTCCCTCATTCTTTATGGTAGCATTCTTCTTCCCTTTTCCTTTGAACTTCCCTTTTCCTTTGTTTCTAGACTCAAATGATTTATCACTTGTTTTATCAGAAACATTCTTCCCTCTTGCTACTAGATGTGTTTCATGTACACAAACCTCATCTAAATTTGTAGGGTTGAACATGAGAATAGTGTGTCTCAAGTAGTTATGTAAAACTAAATTTTATTTGAGTAAATTATCTTGCGAGGATAAATCTACACCCAATATCAATGCTCTCCTTCTAAATTCTTGGGTATAACTTTGCAAACTTTGACCCTTTAATTTCCTAAAGTTTTTCCAATCCATTATATATTTTTTCATATATTCTAAAGGATAAAATTGTATTCTCAATGCAACAACAAAATCATTCCAAGAGGATAAAACCTTACCATGTTTCTTCATGTCCTCTTGGGTTTTGGCTTCCCACCAAATGAGTGTTGCACTTTCCAACCTTAATGAACCAAGCTTAATCTTGTCTCATCATATTTGATACTTTTTATCTTGTAATACACTTCAAGATGACGAACACAATTATCTAATTTCTCATCATTGACCTCTCCATTATACATAGGCAATTTAAACTATATGTCAAGTTTCAAAAATGGTGTTTTACCATCCTTGGTCTTCAATCAAAGGATACTTATTCAATTTCAAGTTCACTTCACCTTGAACATTGTAGTCATAATGATGTTTAGCATGTATAGTCTTACACTTGGATTGATTATTTACCAAATGTGATCGCCATCGCCATGCACCATATTTATTCAAATCCAAAACATTATGAAACCCACAAGAAGATGTTTTAGAACCAATGTCATATTTCTAAAATAGCTATTGCCTCTGCTTTTTGACCCCTGCATTCTCTAATGTTGGCATCTTGTTCACACCAATGTTCAACAATGATGCATCCTGTTGCAATTGCACTTCATATTGTTTTACTCTTTTAGGAGGAAACATGTTATACTCCTTAAACATCTTATCACACGCATTATAAATATCAATGAAATCAGATTTAAAAATTGATTCATATCCTTGAAAGGCTTTAGTTTCCTCTACATCTTTGTGCTTGAACATTACAATGCAAAATTCTAACTAGCATTAACAATACTCTTCATTTGTATAGCATTCACAAGAGATAAACTCTATTTCTTACTATGTGCTCTAACAATGTACTCAATCCAATTTTTGAAAAAAATATATTTATTCTCTTGGCGATGAAAAATGGCTCTCCTATAATATATTTATGGGCTTCCCAAAACAATACCACATATATCAAGCAGAAGTACATCAAGTTATACCTCATCAAGGAAGTTTGCAGTGATGGCAAATCTAAGTATGTGTTTCCTTGTCACTTGAAATTTTGCATTCTCATGTACCCAACCTAAAGGATAAGGTTTAGAAGAGGAATGGTTTATAAATTCAATTTATTGACAATGTCTTCTGAAATAAGGTTTGCTTGTGAACCACTATCAAACAATGTATCTATCTTGGTATGTTGTGAAATAAGTCTAATGTAGAAAATATTTATTCTTGCTTTTCATATTGAGTTTCATTGAGACTATTTGAAGAACTAGTACTTGCAATTTTCATACCTTTCAATCTCATGGCTATGATCTTTGTTTCATCCCTAGAATCAGAACCTAAATCTTGTTGTATCGTTGCAACAGCCTTTTCTTTCTCCCTGTTTTTAAAATTTTTGGGTCTCATCTCAGGGTGAATTTTCCAGCAATGATCTTCATCATGGCCCTCTTTGGAACAATGTTTACATGTGGATTTTTCTCCCTCCTTTATGGCAGCATTCTTCTTCCCTTTTCCTTTGAACTTCCCTTTTCCTTTGTTTCCAAACTCAAATGATTTCTCACTTGTTTCATCAGAAACATTCTTCCCTCTTGCTACTATATGTGTTGCATGTACACAAACCTCATCTAAATTTGTAGGGTTAAACATAAGAATAGTGTGTCTCAATTAGCTATGTAAAAATCAATTGTATTTGAGTAAATTATCTTGCGAGGATAAATCTACACCCAATATCAATTATCTCCTTCTAAATGCTTGGGTATAACTTTGCACACTTTGACCCTTTAATTTCCTAAAGTTTTTCCAATCCATTATAGATTTTTGCATATATTCTAAAGGATAAAATTGTCTTCTCAATACAGCAACAAAATCATTCGAATAGGATAAAACCTTACCATGTTTCTTCATGTCCTCTTGGTTTTTGGCTTCCCACCAAATGAGTGTTGCATTTTCCAACCTTAATGAACCAAGTTGAATCTTGGTCTCATCATCTTTGATACTTTGTATCCTGAAATACACATCAAAATGACGAACACAATTATCTAATTTCTCATCATTGACCTCTCCATTATACATAGGCAATTTAAACTGTATGTCAAATTTCAAAAATGGAGTATTACCATGTCCCTTTGGAGAACGTGGAGGTGTTTGTGAAGGTTTTGATGTATATGATGATGGTGGTGAATATGAGGGTGAGGATAAAGGTGGAGTTAGAGGCAGTTTATCACCATTACCTCCATTCCCTTTTGGAGGCTTGTCTCCATTTCCCCCATCTCCCTTTGGAGGATGTTGGCCCTCAATTTTGATCAATTTTTCTTATTAAATATACACCATATTCCCATAATTTTCCACATTATATCATCCAAATATGACTCATTTTGACCTTATTATGCATATTCAGGTAAATAAATTATTTTTTTCAATTTTTAGATATTTTTATAAAAATTGGGTTTTAAGATTATTTTTGGACAGAACTAAAAAATCTCGTAATTGCTTCATGGAAGTCATATATGCATGACACCTAGGCACGAGCTGAGCATGGATTTGGAAAGCATGGGAACCACGGATGAAAAATCATTTATTGCTTCAGTGAAACTAAGCTAAAAGAGGCTCGGTCAACGGTGGTCAAACATGACCTATTTTTCAGGAATCCCTAGAAAATAGGGCAGAAATAGTAGTTTTTGGGATTTTTCCAGATTTTTTGTAACTAATTGGATGATTTCGACCTATATGGATGGGATTAGGATAATATAAGGCTTTTAGAGACATTGTATCATAGTTTGTTTATCATTTATATATTTATAACAAACTTATGAACCATTGAAACATGTAGAATTTGTATAATTTCATATTGAGATTTCTGAACTTTGTGAGTTAATTTTAGGAACTAGTTCCACTTTCCTTTTTTTTTCAATGATATGGATGATTGAATGATTTTTCAGTAGCTGATAAGTTCTTCAAGTGTGCAAGGCAAGGGTGGAGGGCCCCCACACCAAGCTAAGTACACTTCTTGGTTAATTTAGCTTAATTTTCATGAACTAGTTTTGCTTCAGATTTTTTTAGTTAATTAGATGAGTGATGATTTATTATATTTGTTGATGAACCTTGGTTTACTTCTAATCTGCATATGAAGGGACAAACAAGTGTTTAAGTTAAACTCTCATTATATCTGATCCATGAACAATAACTAGAATTCATCTTTGTTTTCCTTGTTGAGTTGTTTTGCTTATGCTTGTTAATGAATATTGGTTTAATTCTAATCTGCATATGAAAGGACAAACAAGTGTTTAAGTTAAGCTATCCTTCTATCTGATCCAAGAACAATAACTAGAATTCATCTTTCTTTTCCTTGTTGAGTTATTTTTCTTATGTGTGTTAATGAATCTTGGTTTAATTCTAATCTGCATATGAAGGGACAAACTAGTGTTTAAGTTAAACTCTCCTTCTATCTGATATAAGAACAATGACTAAAATTTATTTTCTTTTCCTTGTTTAAAGCTATTTTCTAAATTTCTAGTCTTAAATACAATGGTAACAGTGATGAATGAAATTGTGAAGAAGGAAAACATGGACCTCCTCAGTTAGAAGCCTCTTCTATTACTCTTTATGCATCATAAGCTATTTTCCACCAGTTAATTGGTTTCTCTTCATGACAGTGGTATTGTGGGGAAGGTCAAACAGGAATTCCTAAGTTACGAACCTCTTCCCTCATTTACTACATATTGAATCAGAAATTACTTAGTTAGATTTTATATTTGTAATATGCATTTCCTTTAGTTTAAACAATTTTTCTTCTAAAATATTGACTACATCTGAGATCCATATATTTTGGACATGCTTCCAAGTTTACAAACCCGGATTGATAATTAAAAACTTGTGTTAGTTTACCCATTAAATTGACCCAAATTTTTTTGCATCCTTGTCGGGGAAGCATACATCAACATAGTCAATTAGGAGATGTATAAAAATAAAAATAAAAATAAAAATAAATAAATAAATAAACAAAAAAACAAAACAAAACAAAACAAACAAACAAACAAACAAAACAAAACAAAAACAAGAACACAACAAAAACAACAAAAACTTAGTTTTTCTTTTAGTTATGTTTCTTTATGCCTAGAGATAGAGATCAGAAAGGTAGCTTCATTATAAAAAAAAACCCCAACAATTCAACCATCCATAGGGGCAGGATCATCGGGACTAACTACACTATTTGTTGGGAGACCAACTCTAGAGGAATTAGAAGAAAAATAAAGATCACGACAATGATTGAATCTTATTGAAAGAGAAACCTTATTAGCCTAGGAGGTGAAAAGAAGGCAAACACCAAAAGAAACCCCTTTAATAGAAAGACAAAAGGAAAGAAGGAGACCAGTCGTTAAACAATTAGAGCAACAAGTTCTTGAACAAATCAAGATAGTTGAGGAAACACCAAATCAACCTCATATTGAAACATTACAAACCACTGAAAAGAAAATGACTGAAGAAGGAGAAGGATATAATATACCAGTTATGACTCCAGAACAAATACTTCAGTATGAGAAACAACAGAAGGAATAGCATAGAAAAAGAGAAGAAGATGGGAGAATAGAAGCAGAGAGAAAAAGAGAGGAAGAAGAAAAAAGAGACTATGATAACAAAAGACAGCATGATATAGAACAAGACAATTATCAGGAAGCTACCTTTTTGCTTCCCAATATTAGACACAAGAGCAATACTAGGAGAGGAAGTAAAAATGAAAAACATTCCACATTCTATTTTGCCCAATTTTTATGGAATGTCAACAGAAGATCTTGACTCATTTATGTTTGAATTTGATATCTTATGTCGAACTTATGGATACACAGATGACACACATAAACTTTGTTTCTTTCCTCCTACTTTGAAAGCAGCAACACTAAAATAGTTTATGGATTTAGGAGAACATAACATTGCTTCTTGGGATGACATGAAGAGATTTTTCCTCAAAAAGTATCAAGCCTATTGCAGGGCTAGAGACTCAAAAGAAGATATTTTCAGAATGACACAACAAGAAGATGAAAGTTTGGAAGAGTACTTAGAAATATTTCTCTACAATCTACAAAAATCCAAACAACATTCTCTGAATCCCGATACCTTCCACGCAATTTTTCTTAAAGGTATCAGAGATGAATACTTAGATATTCTCAATGTGAAGGGAAAAGGAGATATCTCAAACTTTCCATTTGGTGAGATTGTTGAACTATGTCAAAAATATTCTAGGAGAAGAGAAAAAAGTGGAAAAAGAGATGTTACATCAAGAGCTTCCAAATCTACAACAGGAGGAGTAACAAGAGCAGAAATAGGAAGTTTTCTAGAAAAATTTAAAATTGATCTTTTGAGCACTATAGGAACACAAGTTGATGTTTTAAAATCAAAGAATAAGAAATAATAACAAGATAAAATCATATCAATATTTTGTCCAAAGTGTAGGAAGAAACATCCACTTAGAGAATGTCCTTTGGATAGTATGCAGGTGTGTGGACTTTGTATAGAGAATCATGCAACTAAAAATTGTCCAAAACTTAAATAATTTCAAATGGAAGAGGTACAAGGGATATATTCTCTTTATTATATGGTGCCAAGGATATCTTGGAAACCAAGGATTCCTCAACAATTCCCTCAAAAAAACCCCCAGAATTATTAGTATCCTCCTCAAAATTCATGGAATACTCCAATGCCATGGTAGGATTGGCCTCCACAAAAATACCAAAACCAACCTACACAAGGTTGGAGAGGATATAGTTATGGAAACCAGCCACCTCAACAAATCTATCCTCAATAATACCAACAGCTATACCAACAGCCATATCCTAAACAACCATTCCAGTACCAACAATTCCAGCAACATCCTCAACCAATGCCATTTCCACAACAAAATCTTGAACCATTACTAACTCAACCTCAACAGCTTCAGTTGCCTTCTAACCATCCTCCACTTAGACAAACTCAATTACCAGCTTAGCCAGTAGCAAATCCGAATAACAAAGTGGATAGACAAGCATATAATGTGGAAGAAGAAACATATTTTCCTACATACTATTGTTGAGGAGGTAAATCCCCTCTGCGACAGAGGCGATCCCTACTAGCCCAGATCGGGTCTAGCAACAATCAAACATGCTACAGTGCAGGTTCCTAATTGTAAATAAACCGACTTGCGAGGAAGGCTTACCTGGAATCCAACGCTGTCATTTGTAGAAGAGGTGGTGCTCCCGTTCCTTCGCCTTGGCAGATCACAGCCCTCACGATCTCCGTGATCGGACACCTGCACACGCAAGAAACAACACAAACGCAAGCATAAAATCCAGTACATACAACTATATATTAGTCGAAGAGGACATAACTCATGAACATGATCAAGAACAAGAGTGGAACCATAACCGGTAGTCGCTTATCATTAAAGAGTCAAAAGAAGAATACAACCATAGCTTCGACGCAACACTCTCCTTTAGCGGGTCGTCAACACAACATGTCTCGATAAAGCCTATCAGGGATGGGACAAGCCTCTCTCTCTGGATACTTGGCAATAGTCTCCTTGCTTGGATTTGGCCTTAAGGGAATCAAGAAGGCTCTTGCAGCATAAGGATATGAAAGCTCTTGGGAACTTGGAGATTAGCTTGCCATGGAGAAGAGCAAGCTTTTATAGAAGGAGGAAGGGGAGTTGGGGGATCCCTATAATTATGGGATTGGCCCTATCATCAAGGAAGCTTCCATGAGAGGTGGAAAACCACTTCCTCTCTATGGAAATCCGTAGCCAAACCTCCCAACTCAAGATAGAAATCAATCCAGGAATTTGTTAGGATGAAACTTCCGCCTTTTATTTTTAAAAAACACCTCTTAATATGGCTGGCGCGGGTGCGGCTCTATGACAGAGCGCCAATTGGCGCGCCCTCTTTGGAGGATTTCCCTCTTGGCATGAGGGCTGAACTATGGAACCGCACCAATGGAAAAAGAGCTATTTTTAAGGTTTTTTTGCAGGGAGATGCCTTCAGGGAAATTAAAGCTCATCTTCAGAGGGATGCAATGAAAGTATTTTCAAGTCTTAACTCTGCCCACAGGTCACGGAATGAGCCCTCCAATGTGTGGGATGGGGATTGTAGGGACGGTGACAAATTGCTGTGTAACAACTATATTCTTCCTATACAATATGTCCACTTAAGGTCTGGAAAATTGTTACACAAATATTCTCCACCAATCATAGAAGAACAAAGTGAGCAAGGAGAAAAAATTGAAAAATATCATCCAGAAAATCAAATTCAGAAAGGAAAATCTATTATGACTCAAACACCACCTTATCTAGAGAGGTTAGTAGAGTAGAAAATTCCAATGTCTCTTCCTAAATTTGATATTTTGGATGAATTGAAGAATGCTTATGCAAAATTCCTTTGTTGCAAGGTATAAAAGATATTCAAAAAACAAAAAAGGATTTATGTATCAATAAAATTGGTCGAAAGAAAAGAGATCCACCCACAATCCAGGTCATTGGCAAACTAGCTAGTCTCATGTCCACAAAAACAACAATTGAAAAATATATTGACCCTGGGATCCCTATGGTTACCATTTCGATCCATAATTTTTCAGTTCCAAATACTTTAATAGATTTGGGAGCAATTACAAATGTTATGACCACATAAACTATGAAATACTTGAAATTGCCCAATATTCAACCTACTACTTTAATTTTGGAGCTTGCAGATAGATATAAAGTTGTACGAGAAGGAATATTAGAAGATATCATTGTTTCTTTGGATTCATGGGAATATCATGTAGACATTCTAATCTTGCAACCAAAAACAAATTTAGAGGGCCATCCTTTAATTCTAGGAAGACCATGGTTAGCCACAATAGATGCCTTCATTGGATGCAGATCAA
The DNA here is from genome assembly GCA_034641835.2 of Pinus albicaulis. NCBI lineage: Eukaryota > Viridiplantae > Streptophyta > Pinopsida > Pinales > Pinaceae > Pinus > Pinus albicaulis. Next base: position 1,284,038,376 of record CM076575.1, on the reverse strand, counting down.
GAAGTATGATCATAGCACATGGGGATGAAAGGAAACATGTTACACTCTATCCTCCAACACAATCTCCTTATTTATTATCATGGATTGATGAACAAAAAAAACAACAAACTCAATATTTTCTCAATATTAATCAAGTCTTTAATTTTAGAGAAGAAGAAGAAAATGAGGATCTATTAGATCTTTTCATCTCAGAACCTGATATTTCGGAGCAGCTTAGAATAACATAATATGAAGCTACAACTCATATTTTAAATCAATGTTTCCAGGAAAACTGTACTATTCAATCATTGCAAAATTCATTTGAAATTATTTTTCTTGTTAACTCAATTACCAATTCACAGAGTAAAATCATTGAAATCGGTCCTCAAAGGAATCTTAATATTGGTAATAATTTACAATCATCACAAGAACAAGAGGTAATAGCATTGTTACAGAAATATTCAAAATATTTTGCCTAGGATTACAAAGACATGCAGGGAATTCATCCAAATACATGTATTCACCACATCTATACCGATGACCATATCAAACTAGTGAGACAACCACAAAGAAGAATGAATCCTATGATGAAAGAAATAGTGAAAGAGAAATTGCATAAATTGTTACAAGCTGGATTCATCTATCCCATTTCTGATAGTCAATGGGGTTCTCACTTAGTTGTGGTGCCAAAGAAAAATGGAAAGTGGAGAATATGTGTAGACTATAGGAAACTGAATAAAGCCACATTAAAATATCATTTCTTGTTACCACTTATTGACCAAGTACTACATTCATTAGCTGGGAAGAAATTATTTTCTTTTCTTGATGGATTTGGTGGATACAATCATATTAAGATAGCATTGGTAGACTGGGATAAAACCACATTTACTTTTCCATGGGGAACATATGCATATAATTTTTTTCCCATTGGGTTATGTAATGCACCTACTACTTTTCAAAGAGCAGTCCTTGCAATATTTGTTGATCTAATTCATGAATGTGTAGAGGTCTACATGGAAAATTTTACTGTATATGGAAGAACATTTGATGATTGTTTGAATAATCTTGAAAAAGTTTTTAAAAAATGCATAGAGACAAACCTATCCCTCAGTAACGAAAAATAATTTATGACGTTAACTGAAGGGATAGTTTTGGGACACCATATTTCTTCTTCAGGAATCAAGGTGGACCTAGCAAAAATACAAGTCATTGTGAACTTGATGCCACAAACAACACAAAAAGAAGTAATAAGTTTCTTGGGATATGCGGGGTATTACAGGAGATTCATTGAAAAATTTAGTAATATAGCTCTACCTCTATTAAAGTTACCTGCAAAAGATGTTGAGTTCCAATGGACAACAAACTATCAAAAGGCATTTGAAATATTAAAAGGAAAATTGTCAGTTGCACCCATTCTCCGAGGATCAAACTGGTCATTTCCATTTTATATATCTATTGATGCATCTAATATAGCTATAGGAGCATAACTTGGACAAAAATAAAACCAGTTCAATTATGCCATATACTTCATAAGAAAAAATTTAACATTAGCAGAATTGAACTATACAGTCATAGAAAAATAAATGTTAGTTATTGTGCATGCAGTTAATAATTTTTGGTATTATATAATAGGGATTCAAGTGTTCATTCATATAGATCATTCATCCATTAGATACTTAATGAAAAAATCAATAAAAAATGGTAGAATTAATAGATGGTTGTTATTAATTCAAGAATTTAACATCATTGTTCTAGATCGACCAGATAAAGACAATCAAGTAGCATATTTTCTATCAAGGCTTCATTCACCTGGTGATCCAAATCATGTTTCGAACAATTTTCCAGATGAACATTTATTTTCTATAACAGTTAAAACCCCATGGTTTTCTAATGTAGCCAAATATTTATCATATGGAATATTACCATCCCATTTCACCAATAAATAGAAAATAAAAGTAATCAGAGAAAGTGCTAGATATAATTGGGTCAATGGTGACCTCTTTTATACTAGTTCTCGTCTATTAATAAGAAAATGTGTTAGAGAAAATGAAATTCTAGATATTTTGAAAGAATGTCATTACGAGCCATGTGGTGGCCATTTTGTAGATAAGCGGACAACATACAAGGTGCTCAAACTTGGCTACTACTGGCCAACAATCTTCAAGGATTCGAAAGCCTATGTTAAAAGATGTGACAGCTGCCAAAGAAATGGAAGACCTGTGGTATTAGATGAAATGTCATTTAAGCCACAAGTACTCATAGAACCATTTGAGCAATGGGCTCTAGACTTTGTGGGACCAATTAACACACCTTCAAATGGAAATAAGTACATTCTAGTGTGTACAGATTATGTTACAAAGTGGGTAGAATCAAAGGTAGTGGCAAGAGCAACAGAAGACATAGTAGTCTCATTCCTCTTTGAGGAAATATTTGTCAGATTTGGAGTTCTGAGACATATTTTTACAGATCAAGGAGCACAGTTCACCTCCAAACTTATCCAGGATCTTACGGAGAAGTATAAGATAAAACGCAAAAAATCTACTCTGTACCATCCCCAAGAAAATGGACAAGTAGAGTCGAAAAATAAAGTCTTGGAAAATATCATGAGGAAAACAGTGCAAATGAACAAAAAATATTGGTCAGAAAAGTTAAGCCTATGCATTGTGGGCATACAGAATTACATGGAAGAACATAACTGGATTCAGTCCATACCAGTTGGTATATGGTAAGGAAGTTCGGTTACCCATTGAATTTCAAATTCATACATATAAACTTGCTGCAAAATTGGGATTGGAATTATCTGAAGCACAACAACACAAAGTCATGCAATTGAATGAATTAGATGAAATAAGATAGCAAGCAATAGAGCATACAACATTGGTGAAATAGCAAAATCAAGTGGCATGACAGATTCATTAAGAATAGAAATTTTCATAACGGAGATTGGGCATTACTTTTTGACTCCAAGTTTAAATATTTCAATGCAAATTTTACAACTCATTGGCCTGGCCATACGAGATAGAAGAAATTTTTGACAATGGAGGAGTTAAAATAAAAACAATTAATGAAGCAGCAATTCCATTATTAGTCAATGGACATAGGCTTAAGGTCTATAGTAAGCCTGTAAATAAAGAGGACTTCTTGAAAAGAATCTCAACATAAAATAACATGGAAATAATGGAACATCATAGTGATATGCCTCCCTTCCAGAACAATAAAAAAATAATAATAATAAAATAATAAATAATAAATGAGTTTGGTTGTGAAAATCCATGAAACTAACACAATACAAACTCAAATTCATATCGGAAAACCAACTTGGTTGGAAAATATGAATTCTCTATTTTGTTTTACTTTTACTTCAGTTTCATTTTGTAGAAATAATCCTCCAAGAATTTCAAGACTTGAGGACAAGTCTTAACATAAGCAAGGGGGGAGTTCGTAATGAAACTATGCAAATGGTTTGAGCAGTTGTATTGTAGAAGGGCCCTGAACAACATTGCAAAAGGGACATGAAACATTATTTCAAATATCATTGCAGAAGGGACTTGAATAACATTGCAAAAGGGACCTGAAACATCATTTACAATATCGTTGCTTAAGGGACCTGAAATATCATTTAAAAATTGCAGAATGGACCTGAACAACATCAACATTCATTAGAAGGAACCTGGATCAATAGAAGATGCCAAGAAGAACATCAAACAACATAATATCAAGAGGTTCAAGTAAGCAGTTACAATTGTCTATAATCCACCTGAATTCATTTTTTAAGAACCATTATCATGAGTCAAATATGGATGAACCAACAAAATATGTTGCCAAATCAGTATGAACATCAAGCTATGTTGCGAAAGGGAAAGTATTGTAAGTAAAAAAAATTCTTAGAACCTTAGAATTTGAAAAAAACTCTAGAATTGTTAAAACTAATTTAACCTGCGTATGCATTCTATTACATTTTTATCCAACATCCTACATTTATCCTACATCATTATCCTATTATATCCATTATTGATCCGAGTTTATGTAGGAACGCAATAAAATAAAGAAATAGACATAAACACAGAGATGCAACGGACACAATACTTCATTTTATTAAAATCAAATGACTGAAATATGCTTAGAGACATAATGGAAATTAACTAGCTAGGGTGCTGGTAGTGTATCTCTGAGAAGAGATGTGGCAGCTACAAACCTCTGAATTGTATTACAATGAGGCCCGAGGGTCTATTTATTATAGAGAAACAATGGAAAACCATAAACATCCAAAACCTAACCCTAGGAGATGAAGCGCCAAAACTATCGGCCCTGTTTGGGTAAATTGGTGTTTCAACTTCTCGGGGTCGTAACTTTGGCATACTATCTCCGTTTGATGCACATGATACATTGTTAGAAAGATCTATCCGAGGACTATAACTGCTGACCACAAATATCAATTTTGGATTGGAATCATATTCGTCGCAGAAGCAATGCCCAAAATATGTCATGTAGGGCCTCAAAACGGCTCTGGAAGTTCGTGACCCGAAAAACTGCTAAAAATAGTAAGGTGTGCTGAAATTGAAATAACTGAAATAACTAATGGTGGCATTTTAAATGGAATATTTGGGTGGCCACCAATATCCACTTGGAACATTAGGGCCCCAAAATGGCTCTAGGAGTGCAGGACCCGAAAACCTGCTAAAAATAGTAAGTTGTGATGAAAGTGAAAAGATGCAAGAATTGATGGTGTGGGTCCAAATGGAATAGATGGGTGGCCACCGATACCCACCTGGATCATTCCTCCCTCCTTAGGAAGAAATGGTCCCCATTGCGTTGAGATCCTCCATGAGATAAGGCAAATTTTGTTGAATTGAGTATTAGATTTGTTGAAGATGTCATGGACCTGCGGGCAGAGATGTTGGATGCTTTTAGTAAATTTGGTTTCTTTATCAGCCTCAGACAGTACATGTGTGGATTTTGTCTGTGTAGTTGAATGAGGTATGGAAAAATTAGGCGGCAGTGCATCGGGGGTCAGATCAATGGAGTGCTTGTCCTGGAAGTGTAGAGGAACCTCTATGAGTGAGGAGAAAATGTCCTCGTATTCCTCCATGACTTTTTCCATCTGCTACAGCTGTGCAGGGGAGCCCTATTTCAAAGTTGTGGCCAAAATATTCTCCTTTCCCTGTGAGCGAGTTGTAAGGAAAATAAATTTCCTGGTTTGGGAAACAATCTTACTACGTTGTTTTGCAGTAGTCAAAGAGATGACAGGAGGTGGTACTACCTTCGATATCCTGTACAAGTTATTTCCCAAAGTAATAATAACAGCACGAGGCCTAAACTCATACATGGCATGTTGCCTCCACATGTATGGTTGGCCCAATAATACATCAACTACATCAAGAGGAGCAACATCACACATTACCTCATCCGTTAATGGCTTGATACTATACGGAAGGCGACACTGCTGGCGGACGCAGAGATCTCTCCCTGAGTGAAGCCACCCGATGGTATATGGCTACGGGTGTGCTATGGTTGATAGGCCAAGATGCGTCACAACCTCTGTTTAAACAAGGTTCTTTTGGCGTCTGCTATCGACAAGGAATTGCAATGGAGAACCCTTCACCCAAATCTATGAATGGAAGAGGCACTCCCCCTCCTCTGGATCCTCGGGATCTTCCCTCTGGATCTTAGTGGTGGAAATAATGGCACTGGGATCCACATCAATGATATTCTTCCATTTATCATTGCCTTTTTCTAGTTCTGACTCAGGAATCAGAAAATGCATCTGATTCAGGTGCCTTTAGTTCAACCACCAACCACTGTTTGGCCTGACACTCATTTGTGCTATGAGTGGGGTTGGTATGAAATTCACACCACTTCCACGTGTCCTTCTCTGGATTTGTGGTGTTTTCCTGAGTCGCCCTGCTTTGGCCTTGCCCCTTGTTCTGCAGTTCGGGGGTACCTTTCCCTAGATTCGGATTCGCGGATCCAAAGTCTCGCTTCTTCTACTTAAATTAATGCTCAATCTTTGCGGCATAGCGATATTTCGTGCGAAGTAATGTAATTTCGAGGAACTCCATTTCCTCCTGAATGTGTCTGTGCAAACATCTATGGTACTAGAGCACCAAATTTCTCTCTGAATATTTAATACCCAACTTTGTGCGCAGGGTATGGAACAAATTTGTCAATTTGTGCACATCTTGATCGCTTTGTTGCCACAGCGTGGTCCATTGGATGTATTTGTCTTCATAGCTCCCCATGGGGTAATATTGTTCCTTGATATCATCTCAAAACGAATTCCAAGTGGGTGTGTCGAGAACAGAGAGGGTTCCCCCTCGTCCTTTTTCTCACATTAGGTTTCCCACTAGTCTTTGACATGGGGGGCAGCTTTAAGGAGTGCAAAAATAATCTTTTCTCAGTCGGAGAAATCATGGACCGAGAAATAACCTTCCAGAAAATTCAAAAATCTATCTATGATGTCTGCATCTATTTGGCCTTCAAATATAGGAATGTCAAATTTTACATGTACCTTGAAGGGAGTGGCGCCTCCAGAGTGGTTTTTGGATGTAGATGCGTCGTAGGTGGGCAGTCGTTGAAGGACATGAGCAAGTTATCCATCATCACGTTCCTTTGTTTCTCAAGGGCCTCCTCAAAAAATATTTTTATAGGATCTCCTGCTCCCTCGTCTTTATTTTCTTCTACTATGGGAGGTCGTCAGGGTTTGCGAGACTAATCTTGCAAGGGTTCGACCAGATTGAGCCCTAACTCCTTATACCTTGATTGCATTGAGGACATGCAAAGAAAAACAGACAAAGAGGAGGCTGCTCTAATACCAATGATCCAAATTTATGCAGGAACGAAATAAAATACAGAAATAGACATAAACATAGAGATGCAGCGGAAACAATACTTCAGTTTATTCAAATCAAATGACTGAAATATGCTTATAGACACAATGGAAATAAACTAGCTAGGGTGATGGTAGTGTATCTCTAAGAAGAGATGTGTCAGCTATAGACATCTGAAATGTGTTACAATGAGGCTCGAGGGCCTATTTATTATAGAGAAACAATGGAAAACCCTAAACATCCAAAACCCTAACCCTAGGAGATGAAGCGCCAAAACTATGGGCCCTGTTTGGGTAAATTGGTATTTCAACTTCCCAGGGTCGTAACTTTGGCATACTATCTTTGTTTGACGCACATGATACATTGTTAGAAATATCTATCCGAGGATTATAACTACTGATCGTGAATATCAATTTTGGAATGGAATGATATTCATTGAATAAGAAATTCCCAAAAAACATCGTTTAGGGCCTCAAAACGGCTCCAGAAGTTCATGACCAGAAAAACTGCTAAAAATAGCAAGTTGTGTTGAAACTGAAAAACTGAAAGAACTGATGGTGGAATTTTAAATGGAATACGTGGGTGGCCACCAATATCCACCTGGATCATTAGGGCCCCAAAACGGCTCTGGGAGTGCAGGACTCGAAAACCTGCTAATAAAAGTAAGTTGTGCTGAAAGTGAAAAGATGAAAGAGTTGATGGTGTGGGTCCAAATGGAATAGGTGGCTGGCCACTGATATCCACCTGGATCAATTATCTTACAATACCTACACTCATTACCCTACCATATCCATTATCATTATTCCATTATCCTACCATACCTACACTCATTTTCCTACCATATCCATTACCTTACCATATATTTTACATTGAAAACTTCAATTTCATACATTCATTCCATATACCCCTACATTAAAAAAAAATTCATACACCCCTACATATCCTTTAACATATCTTATAAGAATTTTGATCAAAGATTAAGGACTCAATATTTTTTTTTCCCTTTAAGGAATTTTGGTTGACCTACAAAACCACACAAAGGTTAGTGTCATAATTTGATTTTAAAATGACTTATCCTATAGTCATTTAAAAAAAAAATAAGAAGAAAGCATATAAAGGAAAAAACCTAAAGTATGGCATAAGAGCACAATGCATAGACATGTGATTACAAAGTGTGAAAATGCAAACATCATAGTCGAAATGAAATGAAAACATGCAAACAAGCGGAAGGTTGAAAAGACATGAGAATCATTATACATATAAAAAAAGGTGGACATGCAACGTAATGAAGGAGGCCATGAACAAAGAATGAAACCACAAATAACATGGGTGATGCAGTGTTACGGTGATAAGACGGGCATGAGCACCGTGGAGGAAGGACTGTACACGATCCAGAAGAACGCAGCCACGAGGGTATGCAAGTCAAAAGGTGAGTTGGCATGGAAAATGGTCAAATGCATTCAAAACTTTGTGCAATGCTATTGTGTTAAGCCTTCACCATTAAAAACGAAAACATAGCTTTGTGTTACGCTTTTCTTCCACCATCATGGTCATACTCAAGCTCAAGAAGAGGAGGACGATGATGTGCAAACACATGCATGCATACAACACCTCATGAAAGAAGGAAATAAGAGAGAAAACGCAGAGAAAACACAGAGAAGGGTTTCATAAAACATAGAATCTTGAACTGAGAAACATCAGCATAAGAAATAGGTGAGGAAATTGTGGAGAAATAAGAAGGATAGGCATTGATTTTAACAAGAGAATTGAAGGCGAAGATCTATGGTTTCCAAGTTGACTGAATCTCACCAATAAACTCCAGAAATTCTACATGAAGAGAAGGTAAGAGATCACTTATGGATTTCTAACAGTAGATTGAGCGGATTTCAGGGGTAGTTTAGTTGGGAATAAATCTGAGATGTGTCAAGTTATAAAGGGTGAAATTTCAGTTCTGAAATTGAAAACTTGACACCATTAAAACCACTCTGCCACATGTGTATAAGTGAATCCTTAGAGATGTTAGAGAAGAGTTATAACTGAAGTAACATTGTTTAAACTCAGGAGCATGAGTATTAACTGAGAGAAATCTTCAATATTACTTCCAGATCAGGTAACCGAGTTCAATCCTCCATGCATAGTTACGAATTTGTCACATGTAATAAAACATAGTTCCATATTTTTTTACAGAATGTGATTTTCATAAAACATAGTGAGCTATTTTCCTTCATTCTCATACGCAGTGAGTGAATTTCTTCATTCTTATACACACAGTGAGTGAATTTATTCATTCTTATACACAGTGAGTGAATTTCTTCATTTTTCATACACAGTGAGCTCATTTTTTTCATTCTCATACACACAGTGAGCAAGCTTGTCTTGCTCTTCATATGCACAATGAGAATTGTTAAAACAAAGAAGGAATTTTTGAGGAAAATTTTGGCAAAATTGAGATTGAGACATGAATTACGAAGCAGTGAAAGCTGAGTTAAGGTGTTTTTATGATCTTTTCACACAAAGAGAAAAAAATTTATCGATTTTAAAGAAGTATTGGACTCATTTCTAAGGCAGAACAGAGGATTGAAGAAGACTCAAAGCAAGGCAACAATTTTATCTTTTAAGGAGCTCCAAGAGAATAGGTAAGCCTAAATGCCATGACGATTACCCATGAATACAAATTACATGAATAAAATACAGAATCATATAGATGTATGTATTTTTGTTCATAATGAGGATGTTAACTGTTCAAGGGTACATAAATTGGTACACAGAGAACATGACAAACAAATTAGAGCCAAAAGAGTTCAAGATGGAGAATTGGGGCAAAGAAACAATAGAAAAATTGTACCAAGCTGGGTTGATAGGTTTTTTTCACAAATTCAATGGGTACAATGAGAAAATTACACAAGAGTTCATAAGCCATTATGAACAAGGAAAAACCACAGTGGGCAACCTTTCATTTCCATTAAACCCAAAATTCGTTTCACAAGCTCTAGACCTACCATTAGCAGGAGATGAATACCACAAAGGCCTACATTTCAAAGAGAAGCGGTGGAAATGCTTTTTAGAGATACAAAGAAAAGAGACTTTTCATAGAGAAAAGGGAATCCCTAGAGATTGGTTGAGTGAGCCTTAGTCTGAACTAATATTTAACATTCATAGATACTTCACATGTGATAACAGGTTCAGTATAGTTTATCTCTACCATATTAGACTTCTACAACACATGAAAGGGGAATCTAAGATAAATTTACCTTATTTCTTCTCAAAAAGTTTGGTCAAAATTATACAAGGTGTCAAGAATAAAACTGGAACAAAAGAAGCACATGTATATCATCAGGGCCTCATAAAAATAATGTAGAACATCAAGTGAGGAGCAAGGGGTTGATTTGGAGAGAATTTTTGGCACAACATCATCTTGAGGGATAGAGTACAGAGGAGAAATTTGAACAACTACATGTCACTAGAAGCATTATGAATTCTCTAGTATATCCTAGAACTAGATATAAGAAGAAACAAGACACTATCATGATTGAAAAAGAGAGATCCTTCTTGTCTATTCTTAGGAAGCCAAGGAGGAAATTACATGAAGAACCAAGTGAAAAAGATGTAGAAGTAGAAATAGTTGAGCCTCCAACATCCTCTAAACAAGTCAATGAAATATTGGAAAGGATGGAAAGAGATGTACGGGAAGAACCTTTAGAGAAGGATTCCTACTTTGAGCATGCATGGATAGGTGCCACTTCATCACACCCATTTTCCAAAGAGACTGTAGGAGAAGAAAAAGAGTTGCGACAGGAAGGACATCTCAAGAAAATAGAAGAGTTGAAAAGGGAGTCAGAGATCAAAAAAATTCTAGAAAATCACTTGAAGAAGGAAAACAAAATGTACAAAGCAAATAATAATAAACTAATTAGATGAAATGAAGAATTGAACAAAAATATTAGCAAGCTTTAGACCAAGAACACTCTCATTTCCAAATAGGATTTTAGATGGCTTAATGAAAAGAAAACATGGAAATATAAATATGAAAGATAGAAGGTAAAGGCCACCATCTATAAAGAAGGAAGGTATGAGGGGAGTGATTGTCTCCTCCAGGCTGCACAACAGGAAACTACAGGATCAGGTACAGTGGGCACATTAGCACTCAGAAGGTCAAAGAGGAGAAATAAAGCATGAGGACATGCTTGAAGATCAACAAGGGGGAGATGTTGGGCCTCAATTTTGGTCATTTTTTCTTATTAAAGATACACCTAATTCCCATAATTTTCCACATTATATCATCCATGTATGAATTATTTTGACCTTATTATGCATATTCAGGTAAATAAATTATATTTTTCGATTTTTAGATATTTTTGTAAAAATTGGGTTTTAAGATTATTTTTGTACAGAACTAAAAATTCCTGTAATGGCTTCATGGAAGTCATATATGCAGGACAAATGGGCACGATATGAGCATGGATTTGGAAATATTGGGAACGAAGGATGAAAAATCATCTATTGGTTTAGTCAAACTGAGCTAAAACATGTCCGGTCAACGGTGGTCAAACATGACCTGTTTTCAGGAATCCCTAGAAAATAGGGCAGAAATAGTAGTTTTTGGGATTTTTCCAGATTGTGTGTAACTAATTGGATGAGTTGGACCTATATGGATGGGATTAGGATAATATAATGATTTTAGAGACATTTTAGCATAGTTTTTTTTATCATTTATCTATTTATACCAAGCTTATGAACCATTGAAACATGGAGAATTTGTATAATTTCATATTGAGATTTCTGAACTTTCTGAGTTAATTTGAGGAACCAGATCCACTTTATTTTTGGTGTTCAATGCTATGGATGATTGACTAAGTTTGCAGTAGCTGATAAGTTCTTCAAGTGTGCAAGGCAAGGGTGGAGGGCCCCCACACCAAGCTAAGTACACTTCTTGGTTAATTTAGCTTAATTTTCATGAACTAGTTTTGCTTCAAAAAATTTAGTTAATTAGATGAATGATGATCTATTATATTTGCCGATGAATCTTAGTTTACTTATAATCTACATATGAAGGGTAAAACAAGTGTTTAAGTTAACCTATCCTATCTGATCCAAGAACAATAACTAGAATTCATCTTTCTTTTCCTTGTTGAGTTATTTTGCTTATGCTTGTTAATGAATCTTGGTTTAATTCTAATCTGCATATGAAGGGACAAACAAGTGTTTAAGTTAAACTCTCCTTCTATCTGATATAATAACAATGACTAAAATTCATTTTATTTTCTTTGTTTAAAGCTATTTTATGAATTTCTAGTCTTTAATACAATGGTAATAGTGATGAATGAAATTGTGAAGAAGGACAACATGGACCTCCTCAGTTAGGAGTCTCTTCTATTACTCTTTATGCACCATAATCTATTTTCCATCAGTTAATTGGTTTCTCTTCGTGAAAGTGGTACTGTGGGGAAGGTAAAAAAGGATTTCCTAAGTTAGGAACCTCTTCCCTCATTTACTACATATTGAATCAAAAATTACTTAGTTAGATTTTATATTTGTAATATGCATTTCCTTTAGTTTAAACAATTTGCCTTTTAAAATATTTAGTACAACTGAGATCCGTATATTTTGGACATGCTTCCAAGTTTACAAATCCGGATTGATAATTAAATACTTGTGTTATTTTACCTGGTAAATTGACCCAACAGAGAATTTGAGCTCTCACCTTGCAACCTTGAATTCCTCTCCTCATAGAGAACTTTCTCCATCTCAATCATGTCAAAGAATTCTTTCCTAAAATACTTATCATCTTTAGTCATATTGTCAGGCTCTCCTTGATATGCCATGATTGGTGAGGCCTTTGGTGAAACTTGAGGTGAAACTTGTGGCAGAGATTGTGGAAAATGTGCTCTCCTTGAACTAGCTTGAGGACTTGCTCCCACATGTTTTCCTTCTCCTCTTTTGAGCTTCAACCTTGTAAGCATCAAAAACACTTATGACATAATTAAACACTCAAAACAACCAAATACCAAAACTCTAATACCAAATTGTTCTGTATATGTAAACTTAAAGGTTTATGAAAAAAATTGCAATTGAAATTGTTAGGGTTTTTATGCAATTATGTAAGTTTAATTAACATATAAAAGTTGATTTTTAACTCAGTTTTGCATAAAATAACAAAAACAACAGTACCATAACAACAAACACAAGACAACAAATGATGAAGGACTTCACCCCTCCTAGGCTACATCTCTTGGTCTAGCTTCCAATGTTGGGCCTCTTTCATTATGCTCAAAAATATGTGTTTACATAAACTTGTAGTGCTCAGAATGAAAAAAAAATTGTCTCCAATGGCTCCAGAATAGTCAAAAACCCCTAGTTGGCCTCTTTTTGCACTCAAAAAGGTCAGAAAATGATCGAGTTATGCTCCAGAGAAATTTTCTTGCTAATTGTCCTCCAAACCGCTCCCACCTGCTCTCCATCCTACAAATTCTGCAATTTTTTACGTCATGGGGCGAAAATTTCACCCCGCACTGGTGAGATTCGCGTCGATTCAGGTGCAAATTGTCACTCTGTTTATTCATGTGGTGACCCAATGAACCGACAGAAATGGGCCAAGTGGCTATTTTTGGGTCATTGATTATGGGTCGGTTCAAAACTGTCATGCCAAAAGCTTGACCGCATATTAATCAAAGTTTTTGCATTGGTTAGGTTAATACCCATTGATGTTTTCAAACTGCATATAAATTTTGGTTTGGATGTGGCGAAACTGCAGTTATAACTATGGTTTTGGGTTTGAAATCCCCGCCAAAACCTTAAACCAAACCCTGCCTTCACCATAGTTGTCATGTGGTAAAACGATGGTTCCATTGGCAGTTTGAATATTCGTGCCATAAACTTAAACCATAATTCTGCTCTGAAACTTTGGTCATGGTATATAATATATGGTTTGGCGATGTAATATATTTTTTGGCAATATAATATATGGTTTGGAAATATAACATATGTTTTGGGGTCTAGGTTAAACCTACGCCCTTGGCTGCCTAACCTGCGGTCTCGTGGGTTGGGTGGATTGGGGGCCAGGGGTTAACTTCGGCCCCGACCCCCAATACAATTTCCAGTAAACTTGAAATATGACCTGCGCTCCATTGTTAATAAGAAATACTTATGGCGTGGTGGAGCATCATGCTTCCATCATGTAGGTCTGTGGTTCGATTCCCATGAAGGCCTTGTCCATCCATACAAAAATTTTACTGTGCAGTCTAGAGGCCACGTGGCTACTAGCCATTGGCCTACATTTCCCTCCATCATTTAACCATATCAACGACCCCTCGATCACTCAAAAACCAAAAAAAAATGACACACCAGATTTAGACACATGGAGAAGAATCATTGGCCCATAAAACACATAGTAAACTACCCATTCATATGCCTACTAAGTGTATGGAATGCTGACTGGGCATACCTGCATCCCAATTTACAAAAAATTTAGTTGTTTTTCAAAATGGACAAAACATGATATTGGGGGCATACGATGTCAATTTTGAGTGAAACAAGTTGTGTTGGATTCATGGAAATGAGATCCCCTTTGGCGTTGATTTCGATCTATTTCGATCACTTTAAATTTTGAGCATTTTACTGATCCACTGGATCATTCTCAATGGCCTTCTCCTTTTTCCCAAGGATTTTACCATTTTAGAATCATACTAAGCTAGTTGATTTTTCTAGTGTTTTAAAACTATTTCAATTGAAAGGAGGCTTGAATCCCTTCTTTCTCTATTATGATTTATCCTTATTTTCATCCTTTAAGGCTTCTAAAAATTTTATGGGCCTTTGCTTTCTTCATACAGGCACTTGAATTTTTTTATGGTATTTAATAGATTCTTAACTTCATCAAATTAACTTTTGTCTTTGTTAAACTATGGTAATAAACTTAATAACATCTACATATTCACCTTATCCTTCTCAATAAATCCCACATACCCCCGTAGCTCTAAGAAATTTTCGCATATTCCTCTATTATCATGTTCTACAACTCAAGTTCAAAAAATTCCCCAAAATTCTTTTCATAATAGTGTTATGAAAGTTAATGTAGCTAAAAATATTTCTTTAATTGCTTCCAATAAATAAGTTTCTCATTAATGTGCTTGAATTTCTTTAGGAGGTCCCATCGTATAGAAGTTTTTCCTTGTATATTATATATAGAAATCCTATCTTTAAGGTTACATGAGTTACTATGTAAATATTTTTTTTATTCCAAGCCACCAAGTTTCAGCATCAACTCCCATTTTGTTTCCACCATTGAAGGTTAGTGGCTTAATCTTCCTAAGATAACCTTGTAGGTTTTCTAGTTCATATCTTCTTATTTGATGCATAATAGGGTACACTTCTAGGTTGCTTCTCGATTCCTCATATGCATTTAACTCTGTGGTTGAATTACTAGATAAGTAATATTATATTTAAATTCTACTAGCACTTATTGGGTGCCTAGATATTTTGTAACTATATCTCCCTATATGAAGTTTTCCTTCCTAATCATGTCTTGGAAATGACCCATTTCTTATTTACTTTTATAGTTGATTTAAACTTTGTAACAAGTGAGTATTCATTTTACTTTGCTCCTTGTGGGCTATTATTATACTGTCATTACCAAATCTAAAGCTTTTCCCTCCCATATTTGGATTCATTATATTTTCTACCAGCTACATCGATTCCACTTGGCTTCTATGTCGATTAGGTTATGTTTCTCCATTACCCAAACTATTGTTTAGGCCTTTAACTTCTCTATCATGATTGTAGGATCTTTTTGCATAATCCATATCTCTAATTTGTAATTCTGAGCTTTACCTATTTTGGATAAAACATTGACTTTGAAAGAAGTGTACATACATTTTTTAATCTCTTCATTGGTGATGGCTCTGAAAAAACCTTAGATATCTGCAGAAGCATGTCAAGAGTTCATTTAAGCTCTGTTTGTTGGAATATTTGTATCCATATCTGATCAGGAAAATTTTATTCAAGGGTACTGGTGGCATCTTCCAGCGCATGAGATCCCCAGGCGATGTGGGTTTCTTCTAGATGGGTAGCTGCTATGGAGAATCCATTGCAAAACCAACATCTTTCCAGTGAAGTCGTGACACTTAACTGTCTGCTAGAAAATGGAACAAAGTTCCAGAATCCATCTGCTTCAAATTTTAACAAAAAAATTGATGAAATCCCAAAAATCGTCATCTCATCCCCCCAGGAAAGAGCAAGAACTTTGAAACTAGAAGATCAGGGGCTGATTGGTTAGTTTATAGGGATATGGCCATCTCCCAAGTCGATTAAATCCTAAATAGATCAAAACTGGGAGCGAAAGATGAAAGGGTGAGCAGTTTCATTCTTAGTAGGAAAAGGTTTTTTCACATTTTACTTTGAGCTAAAAACATATTGGGATCTAATATTAAGAAGTAGACCCACATATTGTCCAAGTTTGGGTGAAGCTTCCTTACCTCCCTCTCCATCATTGGAACAATGTCACCTTTAGGTTGATTGGTAACTTGTTGGGAAGTATATCGATTGTGCATAACCTAGGGAAAGGTTGTTTGCTTGTGCATGAATATGTTTCAAAGTATATTTGGAAAATGAAAGCAAAATGAA